>MU224784.1:2378620-2395676 GCA_018584345.1 Thuja plicata | reverse complement strand
GATTATGATTTGATCAAGGAAATTGATATAATTGATATTGTTGATATTTGAAAATATTGATTCAGGGATTTGATAAATTGAGAAATGGGGCCCAAAGTCTAGGTGACCATTTTAGGGTGCATACATTGAATGTGTATACAATGTAAACATGATTGAGACCGCGAGGCTGCACTTAAGTTAGACAAGAGCCGAGTATAATCTCAAATTCCAATCGACTCCCAAGGCTTCAACCCCAAGGAGTAAATTTGATTAACCTGAGTTAGAGTGGTGTGGCTTACACCTCGTTCTCATATGGGTCATTCTCGGGAGATTTTTCCCTCAACTAGCAGGCCCATATAAAGGATTAACTTGTTAAAGTAAATTAGATTGGTGATGAGAGGGGTCTAGATTTCTAATTTTCCCACAAGGGGAAAATAGAATACTCTCTACCCAATATCTTTTTCTCCCAAACACGCAAGACAAGTTCATTCATTCCCAAATATTTAATTGTTTAACACAAAACAAATGCGTCTAGGTTTTTGATCTTCCCAAAGGGGAAGAAAACATAATCCCCTAATACTTGCTTTGAATTAGACATTAAAATATCCCTAATTATGCTAGGTGCCGTAGAAAATTATTGCAAACATGATCATTTGGTCGATGTTGATTTGAGGCAACTTGCAAGAAAACGTGAGTAATTTTTGAATTGACTTCTTTGACTAGTGGTGCTACAAGACAACTAATTAGTAGTTTCAAAATCTTAGCCTTTGACACGCGTTATCACAAAACCACTCAAAATTTAGCAAATTGATCAATAAAAGTCTGTCAGAGTGTAGACGTCGATTCAGGGCACAAACGTTGGTTATGTATTTCAGCTCAAAAATGACAGAATGCAAGAAATATGCCAGAAAATAGGAAACTATTATACTAGGCGGAGACGCCGATTTGTGCAATGCAGATGTCAATCGATGATGATCCTGAACTGGCATTTGCATAGATTCTGAAACATGAAACAATGTTTTCGTAGACACTGATGTATCTGCAAGCCCAAGAAACATAGAAAAAAGTTATTATTTTCTCATCCTTGGTTCACAAATTGATCAGAAATAGTTATGCTGAGATTCTTAAAACCCAAAAATTAATGTTTTCTTAAAGATTTATCAATATTTGTTTCCTTTAATGAAATTTTGGCATTATGAATACTTATGAAATCGAGTTTTGCTAAAAAATAGAGTGCTAAAATACCAGCAAGAAGTAGAAAACATGATAAACTTGATAAATAAAAGATAGGGTTCTGAAGAAATCTCAAGCAAAATGACACAGGTGGAGACGGTGATACAGGGCACAGATGCCTATTCAGTGGAGAAGGGTATTCATCAAAGATGATGATTAAATGTAGATGTTGATGCAGTGCAGATGCCAAATGGCAAAGACACTGAACAATGCAGACGTCGATTTAGAGTTTGTCATTTGTGCAGACGCCTCTGCATAAAATGCAAACGCCGATCCGCGAGTTTGGCAAAAATGAGAGAAGACAAGAATTTAGAAAGGTTTTAGGGATGTGGGTTCCACTGGGCATGCTGAAATGTGTATGAGGAAAATGTCAACTTGCAATCACTCACAAATAGGAAATCATTAGAGGGTTAGCATCTAAAATCCAAGTGAGATAAAAGCAAGCAAGAAAAAATAAAGTATCCTCATATCATCAAATAGAGCTAAAACAAGTTGCACCCATGAGGCTTGTTTGATTTTCTCTTTTTGGATTGGATGTGGGTGTGCTCTCTCAAACACACAAATGAAGTGAATCCCCAATGCAAAATGCAACTATGAATGCAAGATTGGGATCAAAAAAAGAGATTCAAGAGCTAGTATGAGGAACTAGTCTCAAATTCTTCAAATGATTATCCTACTATGATAATGAAATGAAAATACAAGAAAGAAACTTATGCTTCATTTACCAAATTGATCCTAGCATGTGATTTCTAAGTGATTTAAGCATAAAAACATGAAACTAGCAATGAAAATCTAAAGCAATTCTGGCATAATAACAATGCACAATGAGAGATGAAAATTGAAGAGGAGAAGGCCTCTATTTATAGATTTTTGGGATATAAGAGGAGGGGTTAAATGAGGTGGCATCTATGTGGCATCCACATAAGGGACACATAGGCTTGAAGGGATGGCTAATTTGAAGTCAAATATGGCAATAAATATTGAGTGGCTCAAGAATTCCAAGTGGGGGACAAAGGAGTAAATAGCCTTAAAAAGGAATGGGTGCCCATTTTGGAGAGAATTCTCACATGTGGGTGAGCATTCCATTAGCCTTAAAAAGGTTAGGAATCACCCTTTAAGTATGATAAGAGGACAATTAGGTAGGGAAATATACTTAGGAAATGGGGTGATGGGAGTAGAGTAGGAATAGGGTAGGCTTAGGGTAGGTCTCTAGATTGGATTAATAGGTTCCTAGCTAGGTTTTAGATTATAATTCAAATTAGATTTGAATAAATCATAGTTTAGGAGAATTAGGAATATGGGGGAATTTTAATAAATATAAATTTATTAAAAAGGGGATTTTGTGAGGCAAATGTATTTAAATAAAATATATTAGAATAGTATTTGATCATTGATAAATACCAACTATGAAACTATTTAATTGATTAAATTAAATAGTTAGAGGAATAAGAGAGAATTCAATATTAATAATAATATTAATATTTTTGGACGTCTACAGTAGGTATTTTAACAGTCCAGTAGTCATTGATTCAGAAAATATTAAAAAATGATAAATCAATTCAAAAAAAAATTAAAATCATAGAAAACACTATACAAGAGAGTCCTCTTCAATAATATGTAATTTATTTAGTTTTTGGTATAGTGTTGATAGGGGAAAAGTGGCGGGAGACAAAAATTGTTGATTTCAGGTAAGTTTGACTTTGAAAACTTATAACGGGAAAACTATAGATCGAAAATACTTCTTTCTTTTTTTCTGCACTAGCTATACATGTCATCTTAAACATATCCTAAAATTGGAGGAAAAAATAATGTTTTACTTATAATGATTTGGCGGGAAGTAAACTCCTTGATTTACAGTATTTTTCAGGAAATTAAAAACAGACCTAAAAAATTCAAAAAATATATTAATTTTGGTTCAATTTTTTTAAACAAAATTATAGGCATATAATTCATCTTATTTCACACATTTCTTTATTCTACATCATCTTCAAATCCTCAACAAAAATGTGACTTTTAAGCCCTTGAAGTTTTACAGTTTTGGTGTTGTTAACCTTTTCCTTTGTAAAAGGGTGATAGATTATTGTGCTTTTACCCTATACCAATGGAATTCTATGGAACTTCATATCATTTGATTTTTAAAATTGTTACAATAAACTTGAAGTGTCTTTTATTGTGCACAGACCCCCCTAAGTGCCTAAAATATTCCAAAAGTCACCTTGCCAAGTACGCCAAAACAACATAGTAAACTCTTGATATATTTCACACTCAGGATTATTGTAGTGTTGTTTATGTATTTTCTTCACCCAGGCCACGAGTGGGTTCTTGTTCATCTCATATATCCATTGAGAAAGATTTCTTGTTTGATGCCTAATATCTCATCCTTTGCACCTTTGTGTGCTTAAGGAAGAGCTAGAAGATGGATTGGCTTTAACAAGGACAAACATGATGAGATATGGGTTGGCTTAAAGCGGGACACATTACAAACCAATGAATTACAGTACATTTTGTTTGTTCCCATATTAGATAAATTTGACTACGTTATTAAAGACATGGTCATTATATCTCATTGTGTCACTAGAACAACTAAATTGAATGATAAACACATAAATATTATTCCTTCATACAATTGAAATGCCTTTGAACAATCATTGTGCCTTTACACAAATGAAACATATCATATAAGATCATTATACTAGTGAATGCCAACATTTACAAACATAAGAAAGAGAGGTCATGCTTGTATAGCACACAACACATTTATTTGGGTGTAAAACCATTAAAGGGTGAAAAAATATATGAAAGATATTTTTTATTGAGTCTCACTAACCAAAAACTTGATGGTTACAAGTATGCCTCGATGACAAAAAATATCACTGATCATATTTACAAGGTCTTAGTGACCGAACCCTCAGTGGGTACTATTTTGCGCCATGAACCCTACAAGCACCAACTTGTGAATATCATTTTTAATGGATAATAATTAAGGTACAAAGGGTTTCTTTATTTATCTTCGTAACATTACCTCACTGCATCGTGACATAAACATTTTGAGCAACCTTCTTACGTGTATTCAATGACTTCAGGCAATCAATCTCTATAATTGAACAATCATTCACAACAAGCCATTAAATTTTGTCAATAAATCAATCATTGGAACCCTCACAAACTTCTTATTTTTTGTAACAACAACTTCATAGCATCAAGTCTGCAGATATAAACATATGATCAAATCAATTCATTCTTTACTTCTGCAAAGAGACTGAAATGTGTTTTTTTTTTTAATTCAATGACTTTTTGAATGCCTCCACCTAGGCTTTCATATTTTATCATCCATCCCCAATCGGTTCGAACAAACATTCATAAGAATGACACCAAAAAAAATACATTATGTTCAATTTCTAGCAAATCATTTTTCCATAACAATTAATAACTTGAAAACCACATGCATTGTACCCGTGTACTCAAAGTATATTCCAAATATTACATATAAACATGAAGAACATGATAATGTTGATGGACATTATTGTTTAAATCCACACTTTGAAATAAACAAAAATTCTCTTCCGCCAACCTTTTCCATTATTTCTCAAACTCCATGCAATGCAAAAACTTGAAATGGAAGCTCTTGCTTGTCAACCCCAACAAACTTATGTACATAAACAATGTCAATTGAACTTAGCACTAGTGTAAGAAAATTATCTTAATAACCTTTAATCCTTCAACAACTAATATGTAACATCAACCATGGTGTTCATAATATATGAACTAAAATTACATAAAATGTAAAGCCTCACAACTGTGATTGCATTAATTTTAGTCCACTTTAAGTTCATATTTCAATACATGTGAAGACATGTCTATCGAAGATATCCAATACAAACTCCTTTGAACTACTTTATATTCAACAGTCTCGCTATATAATTCTATGCAAATAGAAATGTTCGGGCTGACACGTTGACCACTTGACATGAATATCAAATATGTGCCAAGTAATTTTTTCCATAGAGGAAATCAAATCACAAGGAATTGTGCGATGTCATGAGAGATATGGATAACCATGGGTAAACAAATGTGATTTTTATATGAAATAAAAGAAGGGCCCAAAAGTTTAACAGTGCAACATAATGGAAGATCATAGCACATTTGTCTGCATACATGCACAATCAATGTTGCACCAATTGCCTTCTATGGGTGCATATTGTCAACCTAGTCAACACAGTACTATATTTTGTGAGTTCTAGTGGCCACTTTCTATCTAAGAGGATTCAAAGTATGAATTAATAATAACATTGGTACGTTATAGTTAGAAATCATGCAAACCTTGTCCACCTATACAATTATTGAAATACAAATGCCTGCAAGGAATTATTTATGTAGATGTTATTGCTAGGTTCAACAAAGAGATAATAATATCATGATAAATTTGGTCAATAACAATACATAAAGCATCAAATGCACATCCATCACCAGATGGTGGAAACTACCACATTATTGGCCATTAGTACTAACCTGTGTAGGATGCAACATGTCCATCCACATTGACAGGTGATTCATTTACTTTAGATGTTATCATCCTTCCCTTCCTCCTCCTTTCACCATCAAAGGTAGCAGAAATTGGTCCAACTGAGTAACTTCATTCAAATTTTCTTGATTGCTACTATGTCCATGTTTTCGTCACACCCAACCATGGTGCCTTGTAGCACTAAACTAGGGCCTCAAGCAAACAGTGCTAGTATCTGTTGGGTCAATGTGTGGGCTGAAATTAAAAGGTTAATGTATTGCATTGGTCAAGTTCAACCAAGAACCTCTCCACATAAGATGCATACGACTGTGATGCAAGAGCATCTTGGATCATTGGCAATCCTGCTCAACCAAAAAAAAAAGATGTTTACTTTTGCTTTGTAGTTTTTCTTCTGTCCCTCGGGTATGCTTTACTGATGGATTTCAGTGATCTCTTACCTAGAGGTTTTTTGATGCTTGGGTATGTTGTTACCGATGGATTTCGGTGATCTCTTTACTGATGGGTTGTCTGATGCTTGGGTATGTCTTACCGACGGTTGCTAATTTTTGGTGATCATCTTCCTGAGATGTTTTATCCTGATCTAGTCAACTTCTACATTTAATTTTAGTTGATGAATTAATGTGGGGTCTCTCATTGGGATCTATGTGGACCTAAATCTGGGTCTCTCTTATGGATTTGAGCATCAACCTCTTGATGGACTCTTGTATATATTATTTTGTATGTTCTTATTTTAGGTATCAATCTTAGAGAAAGAAAGCAAATGTTTAGATATTGAGATCAAAGTTCTATGATCTATGTTGTATGAAGGTCAGTCTGTGAGTCATTGAATATATGGTCGAAACTAGGAATTCCTTATATCCCAGCATGTAATGAGTATGATCAAGTTAATATAAAGGATCTCTCATTTTTCTTTTCTCACTGTGTTGTTTGGCCTCTGCATTAGTTCTGCAAGGTGGTATGGTAGTTGGGAGAGCCTTTGGCCCCTTCTCCTTACCCTCCTTGCATTAGGTGGTATAAGATCATTGGTGAGATCTAAGATCCTTCTTGTAAACCCTAACCCTAGTTGGTATTGTTGTGGGGTAGCAGATTGTGGTCTGATCTACAATTGCAGAGGGATCTAAGATGGTTCGTGGGAGAGGAAATGCAGATCTAGGTCTATCTAATATGCTTAGAGGGATGGCTGCTAGATTGGAAGTTGTTGAGACAGCCCAGTGCAAAGGAAGACATCTTGAGGATGTTAGTGATGATGAAAGTGAAGAGTTTCAAACTGAAGATGCACCTGTACCTATGATGAATCAGGAAGAAGAGTGATTCTTGAGAGCTTTGACAAGTTTGAAATCCACAGCTCAGTTTAATCCTCCTGAGTATAGTGGAAAATTGGATTTTGATGAGTTGATTGATTGGATAACTGAGATGGAAAAGTATTTTGAATATGAGAATGTGGCAGAGGATAAGAAGGTGAAGATTGCAATCACTAAATTGAAAGGACATGCATCCTTATGGTGGGAACATCTGCAATTGGACCAGAAGAAGAAAGGTAAAGACAAAATCAAGGTGTGGGATAAGATGGTAAACAAATTGAAAGGCAAGTTTCTACCTTGTGATTATCAGATTAACCTAATTTGGTGAATGCAAAGTTTGAAGTAGAAAGACAAATTAGTAAAAGACTATACTAAAAAATTCTACAGATTGGACATCAGATTTGGACATGTTGAGGATGAAGTGAAAAAGAGTAGCAAGATACCTGAATGGCTTGAGAAGTTCTATACAAGATGAAATCAGTTTGGTCAAGATGGACAACATTGAGGAGGCATATCAATTTTCCCTAAAAGCTGAGGAAAAATTGAATAAAAGATATGAACAAAGACAAAGAGGCAGAGGTGGTAGATTCCCTAGAGGAAGAGGTAGATCTCATGGTGAGAAAAATAGATCTGAACTAGACAAGTCAATTACAGACACATCTCAAGAGAAAGAAAAGACTGAATGGAAAGGTGGAAATTCATACCGAGGAAGAGGAAATTACTCTAGGGGTGGTTATGGCAGAAAAGGATTCCAAGTTACTTTTTACAATTGTGATGAGGAAGGACATAAATCCTTTGAATGTACACATGCAAGCAATAAAGGTAGTAGTAGTAGTAGTAGAAATGCATTGGTGAAAGAAGAGTCACCAAATGAAGCTGAGAAGGAAGGAAATTTAATGATCCAAAGGATACTATGGAGTGAGAAGGATAAGAAAGATCCTATTAGAAAAAATTTATTCAAGGACAGATGTAGAGTTACAGACAAAGTTTGGAAGGTAATCATTGACAGTGGAAGTTCGGAGAATCTAGCATCTAAGGAAATGGTTGAAAAGTTTCAGTTGGAGAGGATGAAGCATCTAAAGCCCTATCAAATCGCATGGATCAAGGATGATCATACATTAATGGTGAGTGAACAATGTTTTGTGAATCTAAAAATTGGAAAGTATTATGATAAGGTATTATGTGATATTATGCCTATGGATTGTTGTCATATTTTGTTGGGTAGACCTTGGCAATATGATAGACATGCTATAGATCATGGAAGATTGAATAGATATTCTATTTGGGTTGATGGTAAGAAGAAAGTTTTGTTACCTTTGATTGAAGAATCTGTTGGTGAGATGTGTACATCTGTAAAAGTTTGTTTGATGGAAGGTAGATAGTTTGTTAAGGATTTGAAAATAAATTATATCTATTATGCATTGATTCCTAACAAACCAAGTAATAATACAGAAGATGACATTCCTGCAAAAGTTGGAAGGTTACTCACTGAGTACAAGGAGATAATTTTAGATAATGTACCTGATGGGTTTCCACCAATGAGAGATATCAATCACTATATGGATCTGATTCTTGGAGCTAGTTTACCAAACAAATCACCACATCGGTTAACACCTACCAAAAATGAAGAGCTTAACTGACAAGTTCATGAATTGTTGAACAAAGGTTTGATCTGAGAGAGTTTGATTCCATGTGCAGTACTAGTTGTATTGGCACCTAAGAAGAATAGTGAATGGCGAATGTGCACTGATTCTAGAGAAATCAATAAAATCACAGTAAAGTATGGGTTTCCTATACCGAGAAAGGATGACCTAATGGATTGTTTGAGTGGAGAAAGATATTTTACCAAAATTAATTTGAAAAGTGGATATCACCATATCATAATTAGAGAAGGTAATGAGTGGAAGGCTTCTTTCAAGACAAAGGAAGGTTTGTGTGAGTGGTTGGTTATGCCTTTTGGTTTAACTAATGCATCGAGTACATCCATGAGATTAATGAATGAAGTTCTGAAGTAAATCTTGAATAAGTGTGTAATTGTATACTTGGATGATATTCTGATATTCAGTAAGACTAAAGAAGAGCATTTGATGCATATAAGGCAAGTGTTGTAGAGATTGAAAGAGGAAAAGTTGTTAATAAATCTGAAGAAGTGTTCCTTCATGAAAGAAGAACTGGTTTATTTAGGTTTTGTAATTTCATTTGATGGTTTGAAGATGGATCCTTAAAAGGTTGAAGCTAGATTGAGTTCACCTACACCTAAAAATATCACTGAGGTAAGATCATTTCATGGATTGGCAATTTTTTATAGAAAGTTAATCAGAAATTTTAGTTCTATTTGTAATGCTATGACTGAAACAATGAGAGGAGACAAAAGAGAATTAAAATGGACATATGGAGCTGATAAGAGTTTTGAAGCTTTGAAACTAAAGGTTGTTGAATTACCTATGTTAGAATTACTTGATTTCAATAAGGTATTTCAAGTTGAATGTGATGCAAGTGGACGTGCAATTGGAGCTGTGTTGACTCAAGAAGGTAAACTTGTTGCTTTCTTTAGTGAAAATTTGAATGATGCAAAGAGGAAATATTATGTCTATGATCAAGAATTCTATGCTATTGTGCAAGCTATGAAGAAATGGAGACATTATTTGATGCCAAATGAATTTGTGTTGTATATTGATCATAAGGCTTTACAGTATTTGGGTAGTCAGAATAAGTTGAATCAGAGACATATGAAATGGGTAGAATATTTGTAGAGTTTCACATTTGTGATTAAGCATAAGAGTGGATTTTCTAACAGAGTTGTTGATGCATTGAGTAGAAGAAGATCTTTGTTGACTGAAATGAGAATTGAGGTTCTTGGTTTTGATCACATGAAGAATTTGTATGAAAGTGAACCTGATTTTTTTGAGCAATGGAGAGTGTGCAGAGCACCTAATTCAAATCAATAAAGTAAGTATGAAGAATATTTCATTTAGGAAGATATGTTGTTTAAAGATATTCATTTGTGCATACCAAGAGGTTCAATGGTAACTAATTTGATTAAAGAGAAACATAGTAGTGGATTGGCTGGACATTTTGGTATTGATAAAACATTGAGTTTGCTTAAGGAAAGGTAATTTTGGCCTCAATTGTATAAGGATGTTCAAACATTTGTGAAAGGCTATGGAGTTTGTCAAGTTGCAAAAGGAGTAAGTCAGAATACTAGTTTGTATACACCAATTAATGTTCTTGAGAAACCTTGGAGTGATATCAGCATGGATTTTGTTCTTGGCATACCTAGGATAGCAATAGGTAATGATTCTATATTTTTTGTTGTGAATAGATTTTCTAAAATGACACATTTCATACCATGTAAAACATCAGATGTGGTACATATAGCAGATCTTTTCTTTAAGGAAATTGTCTGGTTACATGGATTACCGAGGAGTATCATCTCTGACCGAGACAGTAAGTTTGTTAGCTATTTTTGGAGAACACTTTGGAAGAAGTTGGATATTGAGTTGAAGTTTAGTTCTATATTTCATCCATAGAATGATGGACAAACAAAGGTTTTAAACTTAAGTTTGGGTAATTTGTTGAGGTGCTTAGTTGGAGAGACACCAAGTAATTGGGATTTGATGTTGGCACATGCAGACTTTGCATACAATAGTTCAGTCAATAGAAGTACTGGAAAGACACCTTTTGAGATTGTTCACGGTACACAACTTAGAGGTATATCAGACTTGAGAGACATTGTTGGAGAAGAGAAGAGAAGTGCTAAAGTAGAAGAATTTTCTGAGTTCACGAAGATGCAAAACAAAAGCTGGAGAAAAATAATCAGAAATACAAAGATAGTGCAGACATATCAAGAAGACATAAAACATTTTAATTTGGTGATGTTGTAATGGTTCATTTTAAGAAAAGTAGATTTCCTATTGGAACATATGGTAAACTGAAGATGAAGAAATTTGGTCCTTGCAAAATACTGAGAAGATTTGACAGTGGAAATGCTTATGAAGTTGAATTACCTGATGACATAGATATATCACCTATATTTAATATTTTAGACTTGTATGAATATCATGAACCTGTTGAAGAAGTGACAGTACCAAGTGATTATCCTAAGAAGAAGATAGAGGAAGTTGAGAAGATTTTGAAACAGAGAATTGGCATAAGTACAAGAGGAAAAGAATACATGGATTATATGGTAAAGTGGAAAAACAGACCGATTGAGGACTCATCTTGGATTTCTCAATCTTAGTTGGATTCATTTTAGGTTGGACCTGATACATGATTCGAGGAATCATTTCTTGTAACCCTGGGTGTCTGATGTATGAGCATCTTGGGTCATTAGCAATCTTGCTCAACCAAAAAAAAAATGTTTAATTTTTCTTTGTAGTTTGTCTCTTGTTGCTTGGGTATTCTTTACCGATAGATTTCAGTGATATCTTACCTATGGTTTTTCTGATGCTTAGGTATGTTGTTACCAATGAATTTTGGTGATCTCTTTACCAACCGGTTGTGTGATGCTCGGGTATGTCTTACCGACGGTTGCTAATTTTCGGTGATCATCTTCCAGAGATGTTTTATCCTGATCTGTCTGACTTCTACATTTAATTTTTGTTGTTGAATTAATGTGGGGTCTCTCATTCAGATCTATGTGGACCTAAATCTGGGTCTCTCTTATGGATTTGAGCATCGGACTCCTGGTGGATTCTTGTATATATTCTTTTGTATGTTCTTAGTTTAGGTATCAATCTTAGAGAAAGAAAGAAAATGTTTAGATATTGAGATGGAAGTTCTATGATCTTTGTTGTATGAAGGTTAGTCTGTAAGTCATTGAATATATGGCTAAAACTAGGAAGGCCTTACAACCCGGCATGTAATGAGTTTGATCAAGTTAATATAAAGGATCTCTCATGTTTCTTCTCTCACTATGTTGTTTGGCTTCCTCATTGGTTCATCAAGGTGGTTTGGTAGTTGGGAGAGCCTTTGGCCCCTTCTCCTTACCCTCCTTGCACCAGACTAACATTGTTCAAGTGTTAGCACTATTCTACCAAATAATATCCTCAACATTGTACTTCCTTCCTTCCACATTGCCTTTTCATCCATGTATATTGGACCATCACTAACATATTGAGGAACGTGTTCAGGAGTGGGTACAATGATAGTTTTCTCATGTATCCCTTTGTATGTCGATGTATCATTCAAATTCACAACATATGGACTAGAACTGAAACATACCTTGTAGGATGATATTGTGTTAGACTACAATGAAGGTCTATGAATACAAACAAACATTAAATTAATTTGTTAAAGAAATACACCACCTTGTATTATCCACTTACCTCCACCTACTACGTCATTCAATGAGATATTGGTCATTGGCATAACCTTTAGTGTGTGCTTTCATGTGTTTCCCTGCACAACCTAAGGACAATCACATACATATAGGTCATATCCACATGACTTAACAAGGTAACAAGAACCCAATGAATGAATTTTAACCTAGTTCCAAAAAAAATGTGTCTCATCTCATACACAATTTGCATCAGGAATCTCCTTTTCCCTCTCCATACTGGTATGTAGATGTCAAATCACGTAGTTTGTCAAAAATCTAAAATCTTGCAGCCTCTATTTTTTCCTGTAGAATGGTTCCATTTGATATACAAGTGTGAAGTACAGGTGTTCCATCCTCCTTTAACACTTATTTTGATGATCATGCAAGTAACGTGTCTTTAGTATGCAATGGTATGACTCAATTGAAGCATTTTTTCCTGATTAGCATGTGGGAATTTTCTAAAGTTCTTCACCCACATAACTGAAAAAATGGTTAACAACAACTATGATCCCAATTCAAAATACATGAAATCAATGGATTTAGAAACCAAAGACAAAGACAAGTATTCAAATGTAAATCTCACTAACACGACCTTCTTCTTTTCACCATGTCTTGGTGAAGTAGTCCATAAATCATGGATGATCACTAAACTCATCCAAGAAAGCCTACAATTGATCAATGGTGCTCTCTTTTCTTCCCTCCCTGACCATCATGATTGTCCCTAACCAAAAAAAAAAAATCCATATCTATTTTCTTTGTTGCATACTTGTACACATTCTTGAGCCATGCACGAAACATGTTCCAGAGACAAAGGAGGACACGACATTTAAAAACATTCTTGAACATAATGAAAAACAATCTCTATGAATCTAAGGACAAAATTCAATTTTGAATTTGGGCGGGACTAGTGTGAAGGGTGTAGGGAATTTTGAGCATAGCAAGCCGAACGAAGCTAAGGACAAAACTTAAGTGATCATGGCAAGTGGGGGAGAACATGGAGAGCAGGAGCATCCAAATTAAACTTTGAATTTGGGCGGGACTGGTGCGAAGGGTGCAGGGACTTCTGAGCACAGCAAGCAGGATGAAGCTAAGGATAAAGGGAACCAAGGGAAGGATCTCAATGCTGGACTTAAGCCTGGGGACCTGGGGGGACCTAGGCCTATTGAGTCAAAAGGAAAATAGGAGATCGGAAAAAAGTGGGCATCCCTATTTGGAGTTAAACCTACAAGTAAGTCATAGTTACCACCAGTCAAGAACATTTCAAAACCTTCTCAAGGGATTTTTGCAATAGACATTCCAGACCAGATTATTGATCATACTATAGCAAGAATGAATAATTCTTTGGTTGGGAGATTTTTGGGGGTTAGACCAAATATTGAAGTGGTTAGGGCATTTGCCTCTAGGAAATGGGACCTGAAAGGGCAAGTGGATGTGGTGGCAATGGAAAAGGTATGCTTGTCTTTTTTTTCTCGTGTGAAGAGGAGAGGATGAAAATACTATGCAACAGGCCATGGATGATAGAAAAAATACTCTGGTCCTCCAAAAATGGTGCCCTAATCTAGTCTTCGAGGAGGAAGCAGTTAGCTAGGTTCGTGTATGGGTCAAGGTCCATGGCCTGCCTCTTGAATATTGGGTGGAGAATATATTTGCAGGGATAGAAAATTCCTTTGGGGAATTTTTATCAATAGATAATGTTACAAGTTCAAGGATAAGGCTCACATATGCAAGGATATGCATTGGGATAACACTGGATATGGTTATGCCAGAGAAAATCAATATACATTCTAAACTAGGATCGTTGGAGAAAAATATTGAATATGAAACCATTCCATTTGTGTGATTTCATTGTAAGAAAGCTGGTCATTGGGCAAAGAAATCTCTAGAAAAAATTATCCAGAGAAAGACTAAGAAATGGGTCCCTGTGGGGAAGGTAAAGAGAGATGGAGGAGAGACTTCAAGAGAAGATCAAATCAATAAAAAAATGGAAAATACTGTGATATTGGAAACTGGTGATGAAAGCATTATAAATAATCATTTAAATAATGGAGGCTTAGAGGGCAGTGAAAGCTATGAAGGTAATCAAGAAGAAGAGGAGGTTCAAGTGGAAGAGGGGGAAATATAGGAAGTAGGACAGAAAGAGATTAGAAATATAGGGGTAAAATAGGGGGAAGGCAATGAACAACCTAACAGCTATGATAAGGAAAATCAACCTGAATAGAGTTCAGAAACTAAAACTAAAAAAATGGAAGAGAAAATAGCAGGGCGGGATGCCTAGCAATGCACGATCTTAGGTCAATAAATCTTTGACTATTCTGAGAATACACCCCAGGGGGTAATAAAAACTTCATTTGATACAAAAACACCTAATCAGGGTGATTCAGTGGATATCAACCAAACCCTTGCAAGGGAACAAAGTGATCTGGAAGAGGGGAAAGAAATCAATGGGGAGAAAGAAAAAAAAAGGAAATAATAAGAAGAAAAGTAGCAACAATGAGCAGCAGAAATGCGGATGTGGGAGGAACTTTATCTCCACCATGAAGACCATCAAATATGAAGATGAGAGTCAAGGAGACTAAGAAGAACATAGCGGATGGAAGCCAGCGGACCATCTCGGAGGTGGGATCCTTTGTTAAGGTATGAAGATAATTTATTGGAATATTAGGGGAATGAACAATCCCCATAAACAAGATATTATTAGGAACATGATTAGGGATAATAGACCGGACATTTTTTTAATTCAAGAAACTAAAATGCTAAAGGAGAAAGTGGAAAAGCTTAGATTTTTCAAGAATGGGATTATTTGTGGGCGTGACTCTGATGGTGCTTTAGGGGGTATTGCTATGGTTTGGAATGGGGATATAATAAAAGGTGATGTTATTTTTGAAGGTGATAATTTGTCTTGTATCAGGTTTAGGCATCTTAAGGATAATATTGTTGGAAATACAATAATTGGAAAGCAAGATACTGAGAGGGGGGTGAATCAGATCTTCAAAATTAAACACTTAAAACAAATTGATCCACATTCATACATAAATGAATCTAATGTAATCTTAGATAGCATCCACACAATGAAATAAATAACACATAACACAATAACTTGGTAACCCAGAAACCCAAATAGGTAAAACTGGGGTGGGGATGACACCCACAAAATTCTCCACTACTGCAATAATAAAGTGTACCTATTAAGGTTACAATGTTTGATTACAAAATGTAATCTACCCTATGAAAGATCTGCCCGGTTAAGAGCTTCAGATCATTACAATCTACCCTATTAAAGGATTTAAACTTGCAATGAAGTAAGCACTTTGTTAAGAGATTTAAGAAAGGTCTACTAGAACCACTTTGTTAAGAGATTTTCACTTGATACAATGATTAGAAAGTCTCAAGTATTGATCCTTTGTTATGCACTCTGATGCTGATGACGGATCTCCTCTTTCCAATACCTTCTATGATCTCATAATCTGATATAAAATTACTATGTTGTTCACTATGTTATTGCTCTACTTGATCTCCGCTTCTTAAGAAAATAACCCTTTGTGAATTTCACTTCTGAAAATGCAGTCGCCACACACTATACACACACACTTACAAAATAGGGTTTAGAAGCAATCTAATATATCTGTTTATATCTGATAGCGAGATCTAGATCAACGATCAAGATCTAATATCCATGCCTTGATGGTGAAACAATTAATGCTTACAATGAGTCATGCATAGGATAAAACAATTAAATGCATAACTAACTCTGTATAAGAATATTAAATGCATACATTAGTCAGCCCAAAAATCTTATACAAGTCAGCCAAATCACTTATCCTTGAAGTTTGTATCATTCTAGACATGTATACAAAAACTGTCCTACTCAGCACTTGACTGTCTGTAGCTCAGCACTTAACATCCCTATGTCTTACTCGGCTCGGCAATGTAACTCAGCTCGGCAATGTAACTAGGCATACTAAAAATTGCTCGGCAATGTTGCTCAGCCTTGCAGAGTTTTAGCTCAGCCACAGTGATAGCCAACTAAAACTTCCTAAGTGAATGACTAAGTGTTGGTCACTAATCATCAACAGAACTTAGAGATTAACAATCTCCCCCTTTGATATTAGTGGCAAAAACACTTATCATTACTTCCATTCATTTTATCAAAAATATTGCCTATGTACACAAAGTACTCCCCCTAGGAATATACTCGGAATAGCCTTTAAAATTTATATACAAGTGTACCTGTGTTGTACTGATGTATCCTTTCATACTTCCTTAAATGATTTCCTTACTAACTACCAACTTCCTTACTAACTTCCCCCTTGTTTTTGTCACTGATTGCTGGTGGGGTTAAGTTGTCCTTATCCAAAAATTGTTTATGAAGCTTCAGGGTGGATTCAAATGTGGTATCCCAGCTTTCCTTTGCAATCTTCATAACTTCCAATTTGATTTCTAGCTCGGCAGCTAGACTCACTAAACTGTCTGCAGTAGATAAATTTGTAGTGCTCTGTGATAACTCCTTTGCTTTTGAAAGTTCCTTTTGTATTACCTTGAAGTGAGGCAACAAGCTTGTCTGAATAGTTATCAAATTGGCCCTTATTCGACCATCTTCAGCCATAAGCTCAGCTATTCTCCTTTGTGCATTTATCAACTTATTAAAATGTAAAGAACTAGATGTAGTATCTTTACCCAAAGTAGTACCAGTTGATCTTAAAT
>MU224784.1:2349875-2367013 GCA_018584345.1 Thuja plicata | reverse complement strand
ATACAAATGGGGGTTATCGAATAACATTATAGAGTCTATGTAGAATCTGCTAGTAAGATAGACACCGTTAAACTGAGCAATCACAATCCTTGGTTATCACCTGCCGAAAGTCAATAAATCCCAATCGGAGATTGCCGAGTCACAAACAGAGATCTCACAGGAAGGGGATTAATTTGTAAATGAAGGAGAACAAACAATGAATAAGGAGGAGGTCCAGTCAGCAAATCTAAGCCCAGTCAACAGGCTTAATAACTAATCAGCAATTATAGTTTGGGGGGAGACTTATTACTAAAGAGGCGACTAGAGAACATATACAACTGTCGTAGAAAATCAAAATTCTAACTGGAACATTAGAGAATAGAAGTTGAGGATAATTATTATTATTTTCACAAACTTCAAATAATATTGGAGCTGAAAGTATAAAGCCAGAAATATGCAAATTGTTTAAATAAACACCTTATCAACCATAGCAAACATGGATGAAACATTACGGTCTACAAGTTCGGTTGCATTGGTCTACTAATTATTATATTATGGAATGGTTTTATTTCATACTATACTCATTTGCACAACAAACAAAATTACTGAAACATCTATTAATCTGATATGTGCTGGCAAAATGTTTGACAATATATCTGAATAGTAAATCACTGAGAATTAAAGGAAAAATCCAAAATAAACTCAGACCAGTAAAACAGATCTGAGAATCTTATAGTAAGCAAACTATATGACGAAATACCTCTGATTGGGAAGTTGATGGGTAATAGAGATAGTATTTTTGTTTTGTAAGTAAATTGTTTGACAAAATGTCTTGGAACTAAGAGGGATTGCCAAGTGCAAATAAGGGATATTACAATATAAGATTAACAGAAGGAAGTCTTTGCAAATGAATTTAAAGAAATCAGTCCCAAATATCTTAGGATCGAACAGGGGACATTACATTTGGATAAGAAGAATAGACTATAGTGAATGTACCAAATAAATTGAATAATTTATTTAATAAATAGAATAAATAAATATTAATTAAATAATAAATATTTAATTAATTCATCAATTCAATATTAATTAAATAATAAATATTTAACTAATTAATTAATGAAGCCATTTTTTAGTGTATACAGTTTCATAAAGGATGTTGATGCAGAAGTGATTTGTCATAATTACCTTTTTAGGCGAAAGTGCTCTGTGGTGATTACAAGCTGGAAGTGGCACACTTTCTAGGTGTTTTTGGTTTTGCTGAGAACGAGTAGTGGTATTCATAACGAATTTCTCAACAATTATGGCAAAGGTAAAAAATTAAAATAGAGAGATCAGATGGGTGGAAATAAGAAACGAGTTGAGCCTATGAACTGGGACGATTGGAGGAAAATGCAAAAAGTCTGGAAGATCCTGAAAGAAGGTGGGTTGGAGGTGTTTTTGGAAAAACTTCATGGCAGAAACCCTTCTATTACCAATATTTTCACTAAAACCTGGAAAGATGGTAAGATTATGGTGGGAAATTAGTATATGGAGGTCACTGAGGAGCTAATAGTGAATGCAATAGGAATGGGCATGGAGGGAATCAAGTTCTACAAAGATAGAGCAATTTTTGACAAGGCTTGGGAGGTTTTTTCCGAGTCTGAAGAGGAAAAGGCCAGACTAGTAAAGGTTGACACTTCCTACCACAATCCAAAGCACATATCCAGGCCTTGGAGGTATGTTTTGTATGTGATCATCAATTATATAACACTGGATGATAGGTTCACCCATGCTTATGGTCAGCATTTTATGCTATTAAATCATTTCAGACACAAGGTAAAAGCTAGTTTTCCCTATTATTTTCTCAGTTCATTATATTTCACCATTAATAGTTTGCAGAAAGACCCAAAGGGTGATCATGCTTCTCACCAAGGTCTTATCTTGTTAATTTATGAGGTTTTGAAAACTAAAAAAGTGGAAAGACCTATGTTGAAGAAGAACCAGAGAGATGAGGAAGAAACAGAGGGTGATGAGGAAGACAATATGTATGAGGAAGAAACAGAAGATGATGAAGACGAATCCAAGGGATATAAAACCCCTAAAAACACTACAAAAAAGGGATCCTCATCTAAGAAGAGCCAGAAGAAGCCCTTTTCCGAGGGCTCTGATACGGACAAGGAAACTGATGATGATCATCTGGAGGAAAGCAAAATGAGAAAGAAAAAATCCAAAAAGTTGACTAAGAAGAAAACTTTGGTGGAAGAAATAGAAACAGAGAAGGATTCTGAGGATGAAGAGAAGGAGGACAAAAAAAAGAAAACAGGGAGAAGTTATGGAGAGAATTAAGATCAGTCAGAAAGGTAAAAAAACCCAGCAAGAGGAGAATTGTTCTTTCCTAGGATGAGGAAGATATGATGGAGAAAAAGTTGAATATCGAGATGAACCCTGGGGAGGATGATAGAGGTGAAAACAAGGAGGAAAAAAAAAGAAGAAAATGAAGAGGACCAAATTCAAAAGGGGAATACAAAAACTAACAAGCAGAAGGAGGATGAAAGGGTGAAGGAAAATCTGGACAAAAGAACAGAGAAAGAGGAAACAGGCCATGAGGAAATTGAATTCCATGAAAATGAGGAAATGGGCAATTATCATATGCCTGGTGATATCAAGAAAACAAAGGATTGCATTGTCGATTTCACTGTTATGGTGAGTAATTTGATTGAAGACAATGCTAATATGAAAAAATAAATTGAAGTTATGAAGGCTGAGATTAATCTCTTAAAAAGCATTGGTATTGGTGAGAAACTAGTTGCTGAATGCTTGGATGAAATGAAAGAGGCGGTTGGGAATTTGGAAGCCCGGGTGGAATTTGTGAACAAAGTGGGAAAAATGAAGAAACAGTTGAAGGACATCATTGACAGGGTGGAGGAAGAAGACAGTGCAAGGAAAATCAACAATCTGAACATAAAGGTGGAAAAACATGAGGAAACGGTCAAGAAAATTGGGGATCAATGCCTGGTGAGCCTTAACGCCTATATTGGACACGCACAAATCCTAATGGAAAATTTAGATCAGGACAAAGGGGAAAAGGATTGCAAAGAGGTGAAGGAGATCACAGGATCGGGTACTTGCAAAAGGGAAAGCACCAAGAAGATGAGTCCAAAGGAGGACAACGATATTGAAGACCTTAAGAACTTGATAAATCATATGTAGATTATGGTCATTTAGGCCCAGGAAATGGTGGAAGGCATGTAGCTATCTTTTGCTTAGTTCTTTCCTTTTTGTTTTTGTTGTCCCTGTCCTTATTATTAATCTGTGGGACTTTTTTGCTTAGGTAGTTAGCTTGCTAGCTGCTTTTCTTTCCTTGTTAGGTGCCATGACACAGTTGTTGTTGAACTCTATTGAATATCTAGTAAGCTTTTGTAAAGGTTTTGGGTCCTTGTAAAACCTATTTTTACTTAATCAGAAAAATTTCTATGAATCTCATCAAAACAAATCAAACACAAACAAACATCTCAAAGGATTTCATTTTAATATTTGAAAGTAATGAGACATGCACATACTTTATGGCATTGATCTCTACACTTTCATCATCCATTATAAATGCATTTATCATCCAATCAGATCTTGCAAACTTCCCTCATATGTGAACCTCAGCTAACCAGACTTGAATGTCCTCAATCTTGTTTTAAGATGACAAGGCCCATGCCACGAACACCCCAGACTGTTGCTCGTTAAATACCAACAATGAGTACAATTCGCACTGCATAAATTTACAATGACAACAAACATTTCCATCAGTGAATGCATAAAAGTAGTGAAAATTTTCAATACAGTAGGTGAGACCACTTTCAGGTATCTTACCCCATACTAATTTGTTGTGAAAGTTGAATCCATTGAGATGATAAACATATGTGAGTGTTAGACCATCATTTCAAGAATCCAAGGAGTTTGGATGCCCATAATAAAATGTGTTTTTTGTGAAAAAATGGCTGCTGGAAAAGGAAGAAGTTATCATTGTCACATGTTTTCCATTGTGTAATATTGTTCGCATCGTTCACATATTTTTGTTCTTGAATGGACCACACCCTTCTCGATGCATTAATGACATTCTTGTGTGACAAGATTTTTTACCTCTTCCTCAACATGCTAGTGAAAATAGGATCATATAAATATTTGTCCATGATTGCATCAACACTTACATCCATCACCAACAACCTCTCTATATAAGATTTGCATTCATTTGAAAGGTTTGCAACAAACATAGACCTTGGCACCATCATTGGGTCCTCCATCCCATGACAGATCTTTCCCTTGAAAATTATGTTAAACATTTCCTTGTATATCAAAATTGCCACTTCTGGCATACCATGGAACACAATCACATTACTGTGGCACTGACAACCACTTTTTTTTTGAATTGTCGAGGTCATTTCTCACATGGAGGCTTGTTCTTATGGTCTTGTGGACCGTACACACCAATAAATGCAATTGCGCATGTCAAATTGTTGGATGGACATGTATAAAAATGTTTTACAACTACAAAGTAAAGAAATGGTTGGATTGACTAACCATGAATACATATTTGTGCTATGTTTCTTGCACATTATTGTGCAATTTTAGTTATCTTCTTATAGACAAACGCGGCTTAAAAACCATCAACTAATGATTCCCCATTCAGGAATGCATGATAGTCAAAAACACATAGGCATTAAACATAAAACCCTAACACTTAGGATTTTCTTGGGTTTTTACAGATTGAGAGGACCCACTTGGGATTTTTAAAATTGGTAATTAGTGGTGGGTAACATAGGGTAAGGGAATTAAGAAAAATTTGGCACTAAAGGATTAAGTCCCAATGGGTAGAATGCAGTTGAAGTTCTTTTCCTTTAGTTTTACTATCAATACCCAGTCTTTCACAGATCAAGTCTGATTTTTATCTTGGCTACTTCATATACAGAGCAATATCCTTTGAACCTAGAAATAAGTAGTTTCTCAGGTATCAAAAAAAACAAATCAATATTCAAAACTCAATGTTCATACCATCTTTCTACTTATATAATTGTGTCCACCTAACAATATTGAACCCTACAACTTTTGCCATTTTTCAAAGAATTGAAACAATTTTACAAAAAACTATTACATTTTTTGTCAAGGTAGTGTCATATTATCCCCCGACTGCAATATTCACATATACTTCCCTTCAATATACAATGCAAATCTTAATGAATCTTATATATTCCAGTTTCTCTTTTTTAATCTTTAATTTTTCCAACTCCTTTATTCAATTTGTATATGATGTTATTAGTAAATTATGACAGAGTTACATATCATTTTTTTAGTGTTTTATATCGAGTCAATGAAGCTAATTTGGAAGGGCCACCTGTACGTTTCATTGAAGATAAGAAAAAAAAGTCTCTAGAATAGACACAAAAATTTCTTTTGTAGTACTTTAAAACTAAACATTTATTATGCTTATTGGATGTTGTTCCCTGGATTATTCATCAACATTGTGCATAGGTGAGGATGGTCTTATAGGATGATTGTAGTGATTGTCACCGATGTTTGGATCTTTCTATTTCTTATGATTTTGCTCCATATTTTGGCCAAATTATATAAGTAAAAAGATGGTATGAACATTGAGTTTTGAATATTGATTTGTTTTTGTTGATACCTGAACCGCCTCACAATAGGTGCTTAGTAATCATGCCCAAATCCTCTCTTAGGAATAGTTTATTCAATCTAATGATCACTTCTCCCACCATGAGGTGCATTTATTTTGTCAAACCAAGGACATATACTTGAAATGGTATGGCACAGTATGTGCACTAAGTTCCTTAAAGAGTCACTCTACCTATGCTGCAGGAAAGTAAAACACATGAAAAGAATCTATTCTAGAGCTGTAGGAAAGGAAACACACCTATTGCTTACTAAAATGAATGCTACAAATTTCAAACTCTACTTAATCCTATTCTATCAACCTAGAGCATCCACTATAACTATCCTTGCAGGTGCTGCAGGAACATTCACAAAGTATAATGTTGCAGGAAGAAATTGTAATCTTCTATCTAGAATGTTGGAAATGCAGAAAGTAAATCTATTCTACTCTACTCTAATCCACCTCTACAAGTTCTTCTAATCTATTAACACAGAAGATAAACCAACAGTCACTTCATTATATTTCAAGAACTAATTACATGAGAATGATACGTAAAACTGAAAATGAACTTGTTGTGCAAGATACAATCAAAACTATGTATTCCAAAATCTCTGAACTTACAAAATAATAGTCTCCTCATTATAAATAGAGGATTGACTTCTTTATTCTAAAATAGAAAAGGAACCATCTAATTGAAACTACACCAAAGAGAAAAAATAGGAAACACAACAGCCCATGACATATGCAATGAAGTTTGGGCGACCAGGTTAACATGCTGGAAGTGTGGAGAGAATATAGCAGCACTACATGCATGCATTTTTGAAATAGTGGCTCCTCATTTGCAGTAGCCATGTCTTATGATGCCATGATGGTTATTCGTTCGCAGCTGGTCTTTAACATTCTCTTTGAATGTTGTCGACCACTCCCAAGCGGCTCCTATTTCCTAGTAGGTTAGTTATCATGCAAAGATATTCATACAAGTATTTTAATCAAATTGATCTAGATATTAGAACACACATTCTGATTATTATATGAAATACTGCAACATATATATAATATTGGCACAATATGACATATCTATTCTACCCATAGTTTTAATGGTTCTATCTGTACTTTGACATAAGTTCAACTGATTATAAGTCCATGATTGTTCTGGTAATACTTAAAAATAGAGTATAAAGATTAATATAATAGAGATAGTAAATGGTCTCATCATCTACCCCCTGGTAAACTAAATTCTTGTCCTCAAACATTACATCTTCTGGTAGTTTCTCTAAAATCTCCAACTTTTGTCCTCCCTCACCTTTGGCTCTTGAAAGTGTAGTAGAACCCCCTTGTCTTCTCCCAGACATCCACTCTATGATCCTCCTGCAGTCGGTCAATTCTGTCAGTATTGATGTCATACAGGTGCCAAAGGAGCATTGTTGGCTACATGGTGAGTGGACACCAGAGATCCTATCTAATTTGCCTTCCCAGTTGCATGTACTTTGGTGCTCTTTGAATAGCTGCTTGGAGGTTGATAGGACTATGTGGTTATGATTTCTTCAATGCCTCGGATAACCTACCCCATCTACTTCTGGCACCAACCAGGGCTCTCAAAAAGATGAAGTAAGACAAACCATCATACTCTGCATAGACCTCTGTTTGAATCCAAAAAAAATTATCCTTGGTTTCCTTCTTAATTTTTCCATATGTCAAATTGAGCCAATCTCTAAGGAGTATATATGGCTTGCTTCTTTCTGCCCTTAATGGCAATGGCTTTGTTTCCTCCTATTCCCTATAATTTTCCAATTGTCTGTCATAGTTGGCTTCATTATGCATCCAGGACATTAGTGCCCTTAGGTGTACATCCCCTATATAAAGTAGAGGGTTCTACTAAGTCTCTACTAGAATGATGAAGTTATGTATGTACAATTCACAAAGTAAATTTTTCTGCCATGAGGGAAGGGTCTGGTATAGGCCATAAAATTCTTGGGCTGACTTGAACTCAAAGTCTATATCTTTAATGGTCATCATTAGTTGGAACAATAGGAACTATTCTTTCAAACGGATGGTATAAACCCTAGGGGGTGGTTTGCATGCAATTATTTGATCAGCCAACTTGAGGGCATGATCCATCTTTTGTTTCTATTTTTCCAATTGCTCTTTCAATTCTACAATTCCCTCCCCTTGCTCTGTTATTACTTTCTTCATTTTATTTTTCTCTTCTCCCCATAAATTTGTTCTTAAAATGTACTTATTATATAAGCCAAAGAGAAGCATCTACAAGGTGATTGGGCCACAATCTTCTACCTGATTACTCTACCTCCTCTATTTCTTCCATGACTACTCTAAGAAACTTATTAACCAAGTTCTGTTGTAGGTCACTAAGGTAGTTTGTATGTAGGCTGACTGATGGGTTATTGAGGCACTCTCCTCGTTACTGTCTAGGATATCTTGATGGATTCCCTAGGGACTTTTTTGGTAAACATCAAGTTCAGCTTCATAATTTTTTGTTGAATGTGGAGGAAAGTTTGGAATTGTAGACTGATTTGGGGAGTCATCCTGAATGATTTATACATTGGGTTGTTCATCAAATTACAAAGGAGAAGCAGGTTGGCTTTCTAAGGATACTCTAGGGATTTGTCCTCTCATTCTAGGGCTTCTTCACACAGGGGTTTCTTCAATCTCTACAGCCTTTTTCTTAATAGCCTTCTTCGGCTTCTCTGCTGCAGGAGTAGCTACTACAGGAACTGACTTCCTTTTCTTCCCCTTTAAAGAAGTAGGGGTTTGTGGCTTGGCTGCAGGAACAAAATTTTCTCCCTCTAATTTCCATTTTCCTTTGGTTCGGGAAGAAGTGGGTACATTGCTCTCATGAGCAGGTAAAGGCATACTTTCTTACATATTTTTAGTTTTTGCCCCCTGGGTGTCTTGCTCAATGGCTGGGTCAATTGGTATTGTTGCTGACATTAATTTTTTTCATTAGTATACTTAAGTGAAAAACATGATAAAGGTCATCGGTATAGGCATAACCGAAAAATAGTACACTACATACTCGATGAGATGACAATACTTGACATGAAAATGCTAAGTATAGAATTTCCCGATGAACACTGACAAGTGTTGAGCCGATGACAAAGCATAAAGGACGTCACCGATGGTACAGTTTTGTGAACATTGTCGACAGAGAAGAAAAGGCAAGGAACCCAATGAAATGTTCAAAATAGGGACACCGATGGAGCAAAAGACTAATAGAGCAAAGAATGAAAGAAACCTGACAGACTGACAAAACAGCCCGACCATCAGAACCGACAGTCAGTTACAGAACCCACAAAAAGTGGATCCGACTTTCCATGTCAGATAAAACATTGTAATTCTATTTATAGAGTTTTAATTTGTTTTAAAACATTTCTTGAGGGTCAAGAAAGCATATTGTAAATGTTTTAAAGCATCCTAACAGATCTAAAACATGACTAACTAAAGATCAAGGTCAAGTTGTAAACCTTGGATCTAGAGTTGACTTGAAAAGCGTGAATCAAGAATGGACCTAGAAACTAGTATATATAGATGTTCAATCATTTGTAATAGGTAATGAGTTGAAAAATTATTGTATCCATGAAGAGCATCTAAGCAGCAGAAGTGAATTCGTGCAAAGTTAAAAACAAATCATATCAGTTCTCAAGAACATAGACAAGGCTACCGACGAGCAGAGACAATGTATCATTCAATCACTCAAGGTGATTACATATATATTGTAAGCTTTATAGGATCTGTTATCAACAATTAGAGATTGTGTATACTATCAGATCAACATTTATAATGTAGTTACATTCTAACAAGTGCATCACATCATAAATCCTTTAGTAGAAGGTGGACTTAACAGTTCTTGATAAATCTCTTAACAGAGTGCACACCTAATGGTGTTGCTAAAGCTTCAAACGAAGTAGATCCTAATAGGTCTCCACTCTAATACTCCTAAAAGGGTAGATCATCAGAAGTGATCAAATTGTAAGCCTTAATCAACTCCCTTCTTATATGCAGATAGTGAAGTTTTGTGGGTGACATCCCCACCGCAGTTTTTACTTCCTAATAGGAGTTTTATACGATATCATATCATGTGTTGCGATATTTACTTTCATGTATGTTTCTTGAATTTTTACACATGTAAAGAACTTATGTTATGATTTCACATACATAAAGAAAGATGAACAGATAGATAGGTGAATATACAACTCTGATGATACAAAGGTTAATGAGCCAATCACATAAAAAGTTTTAGAGGTACTGATTCACCCCTCCCCTCTCAGTACATCATTCCAGTAATTCCAACAATTGGTATCAGAGCTAAGTCTCTCTCTTGAAAATATTAAAGACTTAAGAGAAAAGATCAAGACAATGGAAATTTACAGACTGGACAAGACCATTGAGAATGAGCAGTTACAATTTTAGATTTACTATGAGTAGTACAAAGAGGCGAGAGTAAGCATGAGAAAGTTGCTTGATGAAAGAAAGATTATGGAAAATAGGCTTAATGAGAAAGATTATCGAGAAGAGGAGATCCCAGATTACTTCATCTCAATTGAATCCGCAACAAGCAAAGCATCAGACACATCTGTAGAAGAGATCACAAGTCTACAAGAGGTCAATCTACATCTAACAGAGCAAATCAAGATGCTGCAAATCATTCAAGAGACTCAGATGGTAAAAATGATTGATGTCATGAATGATTCAAGAAAAGATGAATCAGAGAGAACATTGGCTATTGATGATAGGAGGAAAATTACAGAGAAGCTACAAGAAAAAGAATCAAAGATTCAAAGACTTACTGATCATCACCATGAGATTACCAATCAGATTATTCTTATGAGTCAAGAAGCAAATAGATTAAATACTAAATTCATTGACAGAATACAAATCATCGGTGAGCTAAGAGAAGAAAATGAAAAGCTAAAGCATGAAGTCAGAATTCAGAATCAACACAATGAATTAATCAAGAAAGGTGAAGATAGCAATAAAAGAATGGATAATTTTCTTGACGGACAAAGAAGAGTCAACAACTACACAGGTATAGGGTACACCGACAATGGAGAATCATCTAATCAAACATATCAAAGGAATGTTTATGCAACTCCAAGAACCAATAAGTTGTCATGCAATCACTATGGAAAACCAGGCCACACCTCAAACATTTGCAGAAACAAAAGGAAAGGTATTCCTCAATCACAAACTACTTTCATTGGTAATTGTTATAAATGTCACAAGAAAGGACACAAGGCATTTGAATGCAGATCCAAGGTGAAAAATCCAAAGAAGGAAACCTACATGGACAAGTACTGTCCTACCTGCAAAATGAATGGACATACACATCAGGAGTGCTAGAAAAAGGACAAGAAAGCATGGACACCAAAAGAACCTGATAATGGCTATAAACCGACAAGAATAGGTAACTTGTATGTTTGGTACTATAACACATGAGTGAATTGCACAGCATGTGGAAGGTATGGTCATATTTCTACCAATTGTATGATAAAATGGACTAGAAGACCAAGAGGATGGACCAATCTAGGTATGGCATGTTTACATTGTCATAAGGTTGGACATGTTGTAAAAGATTGCAAAGACCGACTGACAGGCACAAGCACTTATCCCAATGGAAACACCATTGATGACATTAAGAAGATGAGAAACAAGATGTGGATAAAAGCTACAAACACTGAAGGTGCTAGAACAAGCAATGTAAATGATGACACCCCATCCAATGGATTTGGTGGCATCACTATTCCCAACTAAGTTGCACAAGTAAGTATGGAACTGCATTATGACAAGTTATATTATGCATCAGTTCTATTACACATTGGTCATATTGACAAAATTAGCATTATTGGAGATGCACTATATTGTTACTTGTAATATTATTGAAAACCAATTCCATCAGTTAATGGGTACAAATAAGCATCGGTGAACACACACGGTAAAGTTGACACTACTTACCCAAATGTATCGGGCATTACACAAAAGCCAAGTCGCTAAGTGTAACTGACAGACATCAGTGATCTTTGAGCCGACAAAAGTTGTTGTCGCCATTTTACCGACAATCATCGGTGAAGTCACCAAAGTTGCTAGCTACCCCAAAACTTTGTGCCTACACCGAAGATATTACTTATGCCTCAACCGACGAACTCAGTCTTTGTATATCGATGAGTTGTTGGGCATTAATGACAACTTAGGGACAAAAGTTATAAAAGCATGATGGAAGAACTCATTTTGCACCCGCAATTTTTGAGCAATGAAGCAGAGCTAAGTAGAGAGATTGAAGAACAGATTGAAGTATGACCTCAGCAATATTCAAACATGACTCAATAGATTCACGAGCGATCACAGAGATTCAGTAAGTACCTACGATCACCGACTGCACTGTTTGATTTATGAAAATCCCTAAATTTCAAAATATGATGGCATCTAATTCAAGAACAGAAAAATTGAAAGAGGATAAGAAGAAAATGATTAATCTTATAAACAATAGTACTTGTGTTGAACCTAAATACAAGTTACACCCAGAAATTGCATTGCAACTCGATGATTCTGGAGCATTCTCCAGAATCCCACCTAGGGTTTTGCTAGTAGAGGATGTAAGGTCCTATATATATTACAAGATCTCAGAATTAGGAGATCTCGAACTAGATAATTCCTATAAGGAACTATGTGATGAAACTGGAAACCTAAAAGAAGTGAACAAGCATCTGGAAGTGAAAGGTCAAACAAATGCATTACACTTTCCTAGGGTATTTAAGACCGAATGGATATGGATAGTTCTTAGCAGAATGCATAACTAGACATTGTGGCTTGATGAGCCTAAATGAAAAATAAAAGATGTTATTATGCGGTTACTGGATATCCCACAACCGACAAGCGAAAAGGTGACAAGCACCCATCCTTGAAGGAAGTAGAAAAGTTGACATGTGCAAAATTAGACAAAAGAGGTCTCAAGGTTAACACCATCACTAACAAGGAACTTAAGTTTGGTGCATGTGTGGTAGGATATAAAATATTTCAGGCTAGCAGAATGAATAGCATAGCAAGCATTGCTATGAGCACAGCCTACAAGATCATCAAAGAAGGAAAGAAGATGGATCTTGCATAAATATTGTTAAATCAACTTGAGGAGAACATGAACACCATAAGGTCATCAAGGACAAACACTTGTAAGTTTGGTTCTCTTATTATGTGCATATTCTTTTACTTTGAAGAATACTTTCCTTCCATAGGAAAAGTAGTATGGGACACAAGAAAACCAGTCACCATACAGATATGTGAGCACATAGAATCATCAGGTACATTTTTTGATGACTTAATGAATGAGTGTTTCAAAGGATTTAAAGAAAAGATGCAAGCTAGAACAAGGATACCTGAGAGTTTGATAGAAGAACACAAGGATGGCATATGTTTTATGGTAGATACTAATTTTACCTATATCAAACTAGTAGTACCTAGAAAATCTTGGCTATGGCACTAGATTATGAGATCAAAATAGGACAAGCTACTAAGTGCATCTAGGCACTATTGAATGAACTAGTGGACAACAAGCAACCAAGATTTGGCACTTATGAAGAAGCCAAACCAAAAATCAAGTTAGATCTTGTTATCAAGAAAATTGTAAACAAGAAGAACAAAATGGTAAAGGACTTAACCAAGAAATTTGCAGTTACTGAAGAAGGTGAAGAGGAAACAGTAAGAAAAGAGGAAGAAACCGAGGGCTAGTCACCCATCGGTGGAGATACAGAAAAGAGTGATTCAAAGGCTACACAATCAGATTCACCGCCTCCTCATCCACCTAAGAAATCAAGAACAACTGTTGCTTCAAGGACAAGAAGAAAAACAACAAAGGAAGCAACTCCTTCACCATTGATGAAAGGAAGAGTGAGAAATTACATGAGGAAACCAGTCTCACCAAAGGGGAAATAGACCAAAAGGAGGAAGTTAAACAGAACAAGAGAAGATCTAGATGATTCAGCTATGGATGAAGCTGACATAGAAGTACAAAAAGGGAAAGAACCCTTGATCCCTACAACCATTGATGAAATATGTAAGAACATTTTAGAATCACAATCTATTTCAGATCCTAACATTAGGAAATGGTTGAAATTTGATCCAGAGGATCAAAACAAAATTGAAGAAGCTATAATAGCTAAAATGTGCAAACACAATTATGTTCCACTTCAATTCACAAAATATGAAGTACCCAAGGAACTAAAAGAAAGAATGTATGCAAGATGGACATTTGCACTTCACCAGGAAAAAGAGATAAGAGAAAGAGTACTTGTTACTCTTATGCCTTCTGATTCAAAGAAGGAAGAGATAAATGAAATGATGAAAAAGTGTGAAAAGGGATTCTCAACCAAAATGAGAGCATACAAATTTCTCAAAGGGAAGCTAATTGAGCTAGATCAGGAAAGCATTAAGAAGTGCAAAATACTCAAAAATCCCACAAAGGAAGCTAGCCCAGACAAAGAACACATCATCATTAAAGATGTACAAGATGATTCATCAATGGAATTGGAAAAAGAAGAGAGTGATACAGTGGGCCCAAAATATACTGAAGTTGTAGATGAGGTATGACCCAACACTAATCTTGACAAAACTCAGAGTGAAGAAAGCCAAATTCCGCCAGGCCCAACTCATATTGACTTGGATGATGAAGCAAAGATTAACAAAGAAGAATTGACCATAAAAGGTAACATAAATGAGGATGTCAATGATGAAACATGGTTAGATGATGTCATTAATGACATTACGGGAAAAGACCCTGCAGAAGAAGTGCAAAAATATGAAGATGTCACTGTTGCACAAGGTAAAACCGATGGACAGGATACACTTACTGACACTGCAAAGGTAAATACACTGACCAACATGAAAATATTGATAGAAGCTATTGATATTGATTCAAGTCAGGAGAAATAATCTAAGAAAGATGATGATATACCAAAGGACATGGGTAATGAAGAAAATAAAGATGCATCAGACACTCAAAAAGACACAAACATAGAGATGAAGGATGCAACTGACACTCAGCAAAAATTGTCTATTGAAAAAGACAAAGGAGAAGATATTAACAAAGATGAAACATTGAGAAAGGATGAAGAGAAATAAAAGAGTGAAGAAGCTAAGCAAGATGATAGCATGAAGAAAAAGGAAGAAAAATATGTTGATACACCCAAGGCCAATGAAGAGACATCTTCACACAACCAACAGGTGGACTCTAAACAGAAGCAACAAGAAGCTTCATCTTCTCGACCTTCACCTACCAAATCAATCCAATCTCAAGATCTACAAATGGTAGTTCACCAATCTGTCTCTCAACCAAATAAGAAGAAGAAGAAAGTAATAAAGAAAGACATCTTGGAAGAAACACTTGATGAGGTAATTGAAATACCCAAGTGGGATGTATCTACTTTGGATACTGAAACACTTCAAAATTTTGGAGTGATATGTCAAAGAAAAGCCATACAAGTGAAAATGAGAAAAGCACACAGGGAAGCCCAAGCACTTGATAAAGCTAGGGATATAATACATCAACTTGTTCCTGAGGTAAAATTTGAAAATGACCAATCAGTCGTGGAAAAAATTGTAGTTCTTACTGATGCCATCACTACTCAAAGTGTAGATGCAGAGCAGGCAATGGAAGAACGGGCAGAGAAGAAGTATCAACTCAAACTAGTTGAGAAGATCAGCCAAGAAGCAGAAGAGAACAAGGTAAATCTCTCTAAATTAGCAATTCAATTAGAACCTATGATTGTAGAAGCTATTACCTTAGTTCAACAAATGTGCACACTTGAAAATTTCACAAAAGAGAATAGTGAAAAGTTGTACCAGCTAGATTCAGATCTGACAGCAAGTGCACGAAGTTTAACCTCTGATGAAAATACAATAAAATTACATCATGACAAGATCACAGAGGTAAATAGATTAAGACAAAAGATATGGGATGTAGAGACATAGTTTAGAAATGAGGTTACCGAGTTGCAAGCTCACATATTGCCAAACATCACCACTCTGCAACAACACCTTACCAGTGCAAGGAATCTAATCTCAACCCCGGAGACGTCTATGGTAGACAACATCTACGATATGCATGTAAGGATATCACTTGAGCACATGAATCTAGAAAATTTGAAGGAAAAATGGGAGAAGATGATGGAGGAAATCAAAGCCTCACACTCACACATTTTTGACAAGTTATAAGTACCTTTTCCTTTATTATCAAAAAATGAGGAATGAATAGTACATATGTACAATATACTACATTAGTAGAAAGAGAAAATGATATGTATGTTGTATGTACAACATGAATATTTAAAAATAGATATGTACATTGTATCAAATATCAGAAAAAGAAAAAAGGGAAGGCAATCATATGTACATAAACTTACACTTACCGGCATATGCATAGGGGGAGTCATTTAATGACTAAAAGAAAAATGGCTAAGGATGAAGTATACATAGGTGTACATACTGATATATTAAGTATGTTGCACATATCAGTTTTTCATACTAATGTCAAAGGGGGAGATTGATGACATTAATTTTTTCCATTAGTATACTTAAGTGAAAAGCATGATAAAGGTCATTGGTATAGGCATAACCGATAGATATCACACTGCATAGCCAACGAGATGACAATGCTTAACATAAAAATGCTAAGTATAGAATTTCCTGACAAATACTGACAAGTGTTGAACCGATGACAAAGCATAAAGGACATCACCAATGATACAGTTTTGTGAACATCGCCGACAGAGAAGAAAAGGCAAGGAACCCGACGAACAGTTCAAAATAGGGACACCGACGAAGAAAAAGACCGACAGAGCAAAGAATGAAAGAAACCTAACAAACTGACAGAGTAGCCCAACCATCAAAACTGACAGTCAGTTATAAAACCCGCAAAAAGTGGATCCGACTTTCCACGTCAGATAAAACATTGTAATTCTATTTATAGAGTTTTAATTTTTTTTTAAAAATTACTTGAGGGTCAAGCAAGCATATTGTAAATGTTTTAAAGCATCCTAACGGATCTAAAACATAACTAACTAAAGATCAAGGTCAAGTTGTAAACCTTGGATCTAGAGTTAACTTGAAAAGTGTGAATCAAGAATGGACCTAGAAACTAGTATATATAGATGTTCAATCATTTGTAATAGGCAATGAGTTGAAAAATGATTGTAGCCATGAAGAGCATCTAAGTAGTAGAAGTGAATTCATGCAAAGTTCAGAAACAGAGCATATCAGTTCTCAAGAACACAGACAAGGCTACCAACGAGTAGAGACAAGGTATCATTCAATCACTCAAGGTGATTACATATACATTGTAAGATTTATAGGATCTATTATCAGCAAATAGAGATTGCATATACTCCCAAATCAACATTTATAATGTAGTTGCATTCTAACAAGTGCATCACATCAAAAATCCTTTAGTAGAAGGTGGACTTAATAGTTCTTGATAAATCTCTTAACAGAGTGCACACCTAACGGTGTTGCTAAAGCTTCA
>MU224784.1:2327536-2349659 GCA_018584345.1 Thuja plicata | reverse complement strand
TACTTTCATGTATGTTTCTTGAATTTTTACACATGTAAAGAACTTATGTTATGATTTCACATACATAAAGAAAGATGAACAGATAGATAGGTGAATATACAAATCTGATGACACAAAGGTTAATGGGACAATCACATAAAAAGTTTTAGAGGTATTAATTCACCCCTCCCCTCTCATTACATCATTCCAGTAATTCCAACAATTGCATCATCATGACCAAATTGCACATTAGGGTTAACCTATGGTTGTAGGGTTTTAGGGTTAACATGAAAATATTGATAGAAGCTATTGATATTGATTCAAGTCAGGAGAAATAATCTAAGAAAGATGATGAAATACCAAAGGACATGGGTAATGAAGAAAATAAAGATGCATCGGACACTCAAAAAGACACAAACATAGAGATGAAGGATGCAACTGACACTCAGCAAAAATTGTCTATTGAAAAAGACAAAGGAGAAGATATTAACAAAGATGAAACATTGAGAAAGGATGAAGAGAAAGAAAAGAGTGAAGAAGCTAAGCAAGATGATAGCATGAAGCAAAAGGAAGAAAAATATGTTGATACACCCAAGGCCAATGAAGAGACATCTTCACACAACCAATAGGTGGACTCTGAACAGAAGCTTCATCTTCTCGACCTTCACCTACCAAATCAATCCAATCTCAAGATCTACAAATGGTAGTTCACCAATCTATCTCTCAACCAAAGAAGAAGAAGAAGAAAGTAATAAAGAAAGACATCTTGGTAGTAACACTTGATGAGGTAATTGAAATACCCAAGTGGGATGTATCTACTTTGGATACTGAAACACTTCAAAATTTTGGAGTGATATGTCAAAGAAAAGCCATACAAGAGAAAATGAGAAAAGCACACAGGGAAGCCCAAGCACTTGATAAAGCTAGGGATATAATACATCAACTTGTTCCTGAGGTAAAATTTTAAAATGACACATCAATCATGGAACAAATTGCAGTTCTTACCGATGCCATCACTACTCAAAGTGTAGATGTAGAGCGGGAAATGGAAGAACGGGTAGAGAAGAAGTATCAACTCAAACTAGTTGAGAAGATTAGCCAAGAAGTAGAAGAGAACAAGGTAAAGCTCTCTGAATTAGCAAGTCAATGAGAACCTATGATTGTAGAAGCTATTACCTTAGTTCAACAAATGTGCACACTTGAAAATTTCACAAAAGAGAATAGTGAAAATTTGTACCAACTAGATTCAAATCTAATAGCAAGTGCACGAAGTTTAACCTCTGATGCAAATACAATAAAATTACATCATGACAAGATCACAGAGGTAAATAGATTAACACAAAAGATATGGGATGCAGAGACACGGTTTAGAAATGAGGTTACCAAGCTGAGAGCTCACATATTGCCAAACATCACCACTCTGCAACAACACCTTATAGATGCAAGGAATTTGATCTCAACCCTGGAGATGTCTGTGGTAGACAACATCTATGATATGCATGTAAGGATATCACTTGAGCACATGGCTCTATAAAATTTGAAGGAAAAATGGGAGAAGATGATGGAGGAAATCAAAGCCTCACACTCACACATTTTTGACAAGTTGTAAGTACCTTTTCCTTTATTATCAAAAAATGAGGAATGAATAGTACATATGTACAATATAGTACATTAGCAGAAAGAGAAAATGATATGTATGTTGTATGTACAACATGAATATTTAAAAATAGATATGTACACTATATCAAATATCAGAAAAAGAAAAAAGGGAAGGCAATCATATGTACATAAACTTACACTTACCGGCATATGCATAGGGGGAGTCATTTAATGACTAAAAGAAAAATGACTAAGGATGAAGTATACATAGGTGTACATAATAATACATTAAGTATGTTGCACATATCAATTTTTCATACTAATGTCAAAGGGGGAGATTGATGACATTAAGTTTTTCCATTAGTATACTTAAGTGAAAAACATGATAAAGGTCATTGGTATAGGCATAATCGACAGATATCACACTACATAACTGACAAGATGACAATGCTTAACATAAAAATGCTAAGTATAGAATTGCCCAACAAAAATTGACAAGTGTTGAACCGACGACAAAGCATAAAGGACATCACCGACGATACGGTTTTGTGAACATCGCAGACAGAGAAGAAAAGGCAAGGAACCTGACAAACAGTTCAAAATAGGGACACCAACAAAGCAAAAGACCGACAGAGCAAAGAATGAAAGAAACCTGACAGACTGACAGAGTAGCCTAACCATCAGAACCGATAGTCAATTACAGAACCCGCAAAAAGTGGATCCGACTTTCCACGTCAGATAAAACATTGTAATTCTCTTTATAGAGTTTTAATTTGTTTTAAAAAATTACTTGAGGGTCAAGCAAGCATATTATAAATGTTTTAAAGAATCCTAACGAATCTAAAACATAACTAACTAAAGATGAAGGTCAAGTTTTAAACCTTGGATCTAGAGTTAACTTGAAAACTGTGAATCAAGAATGGATCTAGAAACTAGTATATATAGATGTTCAATCATTTGTAATAGGTAATGAGTTGAAAAATGATTGTAGCCATGAAGAGCATCTAAGTAGTAGAAGTGAATTCATGCAAAGTTCAGAAATAGATCATATCAGTTCTCAAGAACACAGACAAGGCTACTGACGAGCAGAGACAATGTATCATTCAATCACTCAAGGTGATTACATATACATTGTAAGATTTATGGGATCTATTATCAGCAATTAGAGATTGCATATACTCCCAAATCAACATTTATAATGTAGTTGCATTCTAAAAAGTGCATCACATCAGAAATCCTTTAGTAGAAGGTGGACTTAATAGTTCTTTATAAATCTCTTAATAGAGTGCACACCTAACGGTGTTGCTAAAGCTTCAAATGAAGTAGATCCTAACAGGTCTCCACTCTAATACTCCTAACAGGGTAGATCATCAGAAGTGATCAAATTATAAGCCTTAACAGGCTCCCTTCCTATCTGCGGATAGTGAAGTTTTGTGGGTGACATCACCACCACAGTTTTTACTTCTTAACAGGAGTTTTCTGTGATATCATATCATGTGTTATGTGTTATTTACTTTCACGTATGTTTATTGAATTTTTACACATGTAAAGAACTTATGTTATGATTTCACATACATAAAGAAAGATGAACAAATAGATAGGTGAATATACAAATCTGATGACACAAAGGTTACTGGGAAAATCACATAAAAAGTTTTAGAGGTACTGATTCACCCCTCCCCTCTCAGTACATCATTCCAGTAATTCCAACAATTGCATCATCATGACCAGATTGCACATTAGGGTTAACCTGTGGTTGTAGGGTTTTATGCTCAACAAATTTTGGCCATGCCATAGGAGAGGCATCCCTAAGAGATCTTTCTATTAACAATTAATTAGGGCATGGTGGGTGATAGAATTGACATTTCATTTTTGGGTCTCCTTAGCACTAATGCACAACATATTGTACAAGAAATTGGGGACATTTACTAGAAGATTATGCCTTACATAACTCAGTAATTTAAAATGATGTGCGTGCAAATTGGAAAATTTCCCTTCACATGTAAAATACCTGATAATATGCATAGACAACTCATTATACAATGGAGGGATAGACATTCTTTTCCACCCTTGTTTGGTAATCTCCAGTTGAGGGTCGCCTGGTAGGGTAAACTGGGCCCTAGCTGATCTGGCATCATGAACATTAGTGTAGTGCTCTCCAACCATTGGTAATCTAGTAACTTCTGCTATTCACTCCTCTGTGGTGACCACTATAAATCCCCATACAGTTGCTTTCCCTTCTTCAAATGTACTTGCAAATTTAGTTGCTAAGTCTTCATCAAATTCTGTTAACTTTAAGAAATACCCTAACCAGCCACATACATCAAACCTTCTTACCGCTTCAACATCTGAAAGTAACACACCATGTACTACCAGCTCATGTCTATGCAACTAGCCTCCCATCTATGCTTGCCATTTTTCAATTTGTCTACTCTGTAGTAGATAAATGCCTTATTCCTTAAATTTCAGACTACTCATTTTTTTAAAAACTATGGGTTTCCTTCTGAATTCCTCTGTTATCCTCAACATAAACAATGGTGATGTATTTTAACAAGAGAAATTATAGTTCTTACATCAGGTTGCCACATAATTTAATTACAAGTCACACCAGGTCTAACAATCAGAGATAATTTGGGAATAAAGGTACGATAGTTGTGCGATATAGCAATGGACTTTAATGAGACAAAGGCGAAGTATAGATTTGAGGTGACGTTAAATCTTTTAGGAGTAAATAGAAATGACATTTTAGGAATTAATACACTTACCTCCCCCCTATGAAACATTGACAAGTATCCACACTTGGCATACTTGGCACGAGGAATGGAACTGGCTTAATGTCATAATGATACATTTATTGCAGTACTAGATATAATCATCAAAATCTATGTGCTAAAAATGGAAAAACTTTGAAAAGCTTGTACCTGTCATTCGATCTTTGCATGTGCTAGAAAAATGTGGTGAGAGTGGAACAAAAGTGGTGGTGGCTTGCGTCAACGTACTCGGCTCTTATTGAAAGAAATTAAAGGAAAAGGTTGATGACGTGGAAGGTGGGTGGGTGGAAGATAAAGAAATGAGATGAGTTGGAAAGAAGTAGTAGAAAGTGAATGGAGGAATGAACTTCATGGAAACACAAATTTTTTATTATGGACATGCTTAATGGAATTCTATTGAAGAGTTGCAGGAATAAGTTTTTCACCCTCTGCTGCAAGAAGTGTTACCTGGTGCTCATTTGAAATTTGTTGTTGGAATTGTTGCAGGAAGTCTTCTTTTGTTTGAGGTTGGTGATACAACTTCAACTAATGTCCATTGACTAATAGCTTGAAGTGTACTGGATCAATTGTTGTCAACTAGATGGTGCCATTGTTGAAGACATGATTTATTTCATATGGCCCCAGCCATCTTGTCTGCAGCTTGCCTGGTATTTCCTTGAATCTTGAATCATATAGTAATGCCCAATCGCCAACTTGAAACTGTTTGTTCTTAATATGCAAGTCATGCCACTTTTTCCTTTGTTTCTATACTATTTCAGTGTGCTCTAGGGAAGATTTGCACATTTCATCCAAGGAATTTAGATGCAGCAATCATTCTTTCTGTGTTGCGGGAAGATCAATATTTAACTCCAATGTTGTCCTCAAAGTTTTGTGTTCAAATTCAATGGGTAGCATGGCTACTTTTCCATATAACAGCTCAAATGGAGTAAACCCTATAGTGGTTTTCCAGGTTGTTCTATATGCCCAAATGGCTTCTGATAGTCTTCTTCTCTAGTCCCGATGATGCAAAGGAACTATTTTTGTTAAGATGGCTTCAATTTCCTGATTTGTAACTTCAGCCTATCCATTGGCATGAGGGTGATAAGGGCTTGACTTCTGATGTCTGATATGATATTCTTTCATGATCTTTGTTATCAAATTGGAAGTGAATTGGGCACCTTGGTCAGTTACAATTTCTCTTAGTACTCCATATCTGGTGAAAATTTCATCATACAAAAACTCTGCAACCTTATGATCCCGGGCATGTTTCATAGCTTTTACTTCAACCCATTTTGTCAAATAATCAGTGCACACTAGAATTTAAGACTTCCCATTGGATGAAGGTTCTATTGGGCCAATGAAGTCCATGCCCCATTTGTCAAATGGAGTTACCACCACCTGTGGATTTAGGGGCATTTCGTTTGATCTGGTTGGTTGGCCCATTCTCTGACATTTGTCACATTTCCTTGTGTAGCTGGATGCATCCTTGTGAAGTGTGGGCCAGTAATATCCATTTGTTAAAATCTTTTGGGTTGTCCTTTTTGCTGCAAAGTGTCCTCCACACGACTCATTATGACATGCATGGAGAATGTCATATGTCTCATCTTCTCACACACATCTCTGCATTACTTGATTAGGTCCAGTGTAAAATAGTATGTTATCAATCCAAGAGAAATTAAATCTTTTCTCGACAAGTAGTCTCCTATCCTTGTAAGAAAAATGTGTCGGCATCTTGTTAGCTGCAAGGTAATTAGCTATGTTAGCATACCATGGACTTTGGACAACAATATGAAACAAATTCTCATCTGCAAATGCATCATCTATCAGAGTAGTATCTTCTTCAACATGGTGAATTCTGGATAGATAATCAGCTACTACATTTGCCTTGCCAGGCTTGTCAACTATAGTAATGTCAAATTCCTGCAAAAGAAGAAGCCACCTTGCTAACCTTCCTGTAATGGCAGGTTTGTTTATGAGATATTTTATTGCTACATGGTCAGTATGAACAAAAATAGGATAGCTAGTTATGTAATGACGACATTTGTTCAGAGAATAAACTACTACTAGTAATTCTTTCTCAGTCACTGTATAGTTTAACTCTGGTCCATGGAGGCTCTTGCTAATGTAGTAAATTGCATTCTCTAGGTTACTAGACTTTTGTCCTAAGACAACACCTATTGCATAGTTTGAAGCATCTGTATGAATGTCAAATGGCAAAGACCAGTCAGGGCCCCTAAGTATGGGTGCAGTTGTCAATGGTGTCTTAAGCTGCAGGAAGCATTCATTACATTCCTTTGTCCAATTAAATTTGGCCTCTTTGGTAAGCAAAGTATACATAGGACTAGCTATTTGACTAAAATTTTGGATAAACCTCCTATAGTAGCCATCATGTCCTAGGAAAGACCTAACATTCTTTTTCTTTGTAGGAATAGGTAGTATGAGAATTACCTCTATTTTCACAGGATCTACCTGGATTCCAACTTCGGAGATAAAATGTCCCAGCACTACACCTTCCTGCATCATCATGAAGCATTTCTCACTCTTGAGAGACAATTTGTGTTCCTGACATCTAATTAGTACTCTTTCCAAATTCTTCAGGGCTTCCTCAAAGGTGACACCAAATGTAGTAAAGTCGTCCACATATATCTCCATACAATCATGTGATATGTTAGCAAAGATGTTGATTACAGCTCTCTGGAAAGTAGTTGGTGCATTGCATAAGCCAAATGGTAATACAAAATAAGCATATGTACCCCAGGGGCATGTGAATGTAGTTTTCTCCTAATCTTCTGGAGAAATGTTGATCTGGTTGTAACTGTTGTATCCATCCAGAAAGGAAAAGTATTTCTTACTAGCCAGAGTGTCCAGGACTTGATCAATAAAGGGTAAAGGAAAATGATCATTATTTGTGGCATTATTCAACTCTCTGTAATCCATACATATCTGTCATTTTCCTCCTTTCTTAGGTACAATGACCAAAGGTGATACCCACTTGCTATCAGAGATTGGATAGATGAAACCAGCATCTAGTAATTTTTGCAATTTAGTTTTGACTATTTTTCTCAATGTTGGGTTTATCCTTCTTTGAGGCTGACGGAGTGGTAAGTTGCCATCATTAATGTAGATTCTATGGGTGCAGAGTTTGGGGTTCAAACCTAGCATGTCTCCATAATCCCAAGAAAATGCTTTCTCATGCTTACGTAAGAGTTTGGTTAACAATGCCAATTGTGGGGGTGGAAACTTGTTGTTTACATGGAGATTATGACGAGGGGAAATTTCCACAATATTTATTAGCTCTACCATTGACATCTCAGGTACTGGGCTTGTAGCTACTTCACATGGCAATAATTGGATAATTATCTCAGTTCTTGTTGGAAAGACATAGTCCTCATATGTACATAGCTGTAAAATAGAAATTTTAGAAACATCCTTTGCTACTATACACTCATTGGTAAGAATACTCTGTATTACATCATCTTCCTCTTGCATTTTTAGAAAATATTGTCTGTGCATCATCATAAGTTGGGCAACAGAGTTGACCTCTTCTTCCTCATCCCCTAGTTCTGGCCAAATAGGATCTCTCAAGTCTGGCTGAGGTTGGGCAGGGAGTGCTAGCTTATTTATTGCCTGACCATTTGAAATTGTCATACTTCCTGATCTGCAACTAATTTTTGCATCAGTGGTGGCTAACCAAGGTCTCCCTAGGATGACTAGATAGCCAGCAAAGTTTACTTTTGGTGATAAGATAAGAATTCAGTAGGGTATTCCCATGAGTCTAAGGTGACTACCGCATCTTCTATAAGACCATCTGGAGTGATTGTTGAACTATCAGCAAGTTGTAACACTGTTGGAGTTGTTCTCAAGCCCTCTATACTTAGTTTGTGCATTGTATCTTTGATCATTACATTTGTGGCTTCTCCCAAATCAACTAAAGCATTTTTAACAGATTGTCCATTAATTATCAAGTCAACTATTGGACTTCCAGGGTCTAAATACTTGGGTATAACTACCTTGCCCAACATGATATCCACAAGTTTCCCTATTACATGAACTATTTGAGGGTCCTTCTTTTTCCTTCTAGGCTTTTTAAGGCATGCGCCATTAATAGCTTTTCCATAGATAGGAACGTCTTTGATAGCTTGAAACAAAGGGATTTGGATGTGCATATTTTTCAACTGCTCAAGAATGTCAAACAAAATTTCTTCTTGGGATATAGGCTTTTCTATGGTGAGCCTTTGTGGAAAAGGAGGGTCAACTAAGGTTTTAACAAAAATTTTGCTAGATTTTTGAGTTGATTGGGTGGTATCTTGCAATGTAGCCTCTGGAAGAGGTGCTGATGTTGCAGGAGTGTCTGCAACTTCTATAATAATAGGATGTTTGAGTGCAGGTAGAGTAGTCCCAGACCTCAAACGGATATCAAATATCTCTAGTGCGTAGGCAGGATATTGTTGTGTATTAGTGGTATACATTGGCTGTTGTTGTTGCTTGCTATTTGGATTTGGTTGTGGCTGATCAGATAATTGGGTTTGCTTTGGATTAGGGCTAGTGGTTGCAGGAGGTGGCATTATTGCAGGAGGAGGGACCGGAGGTGGCAGTTGTGGAAAAGTAGGATTTTGGTTAGGCCACTATGGAGGCCCCCTCCATTGGTTATTTTGCTACCAATTTCCTTGCGGTGGTTGCCATTAATTTTTCTAGTTAGGCCACTGATTATTTTTCCACTAGTTATTTTGCTGGTTAGGCCACTGGTTATTCCAGGCTGGCTGAGAGTACTGAGAAGGATTCTGATAGCTTTGGTTCTTCCATTGACTATTGTAAGGATTTGAAAATTGTAATGGGTCCTGAGGCATACCTTGTCGTGAAGCCCATGGTCGATGTTGAGAAACAAAGAACACTTTCTCATTGTCTCCTTCTATCTTCATGTACTCGGTAGGCAAATGTTGATTTTCCAGGTTCGCCACCAGCTTGCATCCACAGTCTTTCTTTTGTTTATGGCAATGAGGACAGTACTCAGCTAACTGCAATTCTGTGTCTACAGGTTTCTTATTGGAAGTCACGGTGTCAAGATGTGTAGCAACATCATTAATGATGTCTTTCTTGAAATCCGCTAGCAAATTAGATATCTCCAACTTAGAAATGCCCGAACTGCTCCCTTTAATGACTGTAGACCGATATCCTCTGCTTTTCTTCCCAATTGATTTGGAGTAGTTGAGACAAATTTTCTTGAGGTCATCCCAAGAAGATTGGGATATGTCCCCACAAGCCATGAGGTCCAACGCTTCCAAATAGTTTTTGTTCACTCCTCTTAAGAAGACTAGTTTCTATGAATCCTCCACTAGAACATGTTGGGGATTCTTCTGCATGGTGTATAAGAAACGTGAAACATAGTCCTCCAAGGTTTTGTCCTCTTTCTGCGACATTCTAAAAATGCCATCTCCCCTTGGGTCACGCCCCTTTCAATATTCTTTGTATTTCTACAGAAATAGAGTCTACATCTCATCCCATGTGCCTGTTGCATTTTCTCCTAAACCCACGAACCATCGTAAGGCTGACTCTTTGAGTGTTGCTGGAAACAGTTTGAGTTTTTGGGCATTAGTTTTATAGTCAAAGCTATGACAGAGAATGTCGAACTTGAACAAAAAGGTGTCAAGATCTTTGGTTATCATCCCATAAAACTTTGGAAGTGCAGCAGAGGGTATTTTTTTAGATTGGCATTGTTTAAAAGGCTCGAAAGAGGAAATGGGAAAGTAAGTTGTGCCATTACTCGAGGTATTGGGAGTTGGATTTTCTATTGGAAAGGAATATTAGCCACAATATTGTTAACAATAGGTGTGTTTGGGTTAGAATTATCAAGAAAGCTGGCCAAGATTTCAATGAAAGGCCAAAGACCACTTATATCAAAAGGCTCTGCTCTAGCGGAAGATGCTGCAAGAAACTCGGGACTTGCATCAATAAAAGGTAACTCAAATTCTTCAACTTGTTCATTGAAATTCGTAGACTCTCCTAGAAGGAATCCACCATATTCATCTCTTATTCTTCCCCTTTCATGCATGCAAATGAATTCTTCACACTGGTGAAGCAAATTTAAAACTATAACCACTAAAAACTAGCTTAGAAATAAAAAATGACTCAGAAAGTTTATTAGCTTGACACCATCCCCAACAGCGGTTCCAAAAATGAACCACCTCACAATAGGTGCTTAGTAATCATTCCCAAAGCCTCTCTTAGGAATAGTTTATTCAATCTAAGGATCACTTCTCCCACCATGAGGTGCATTTAGTTTTTCAACCCAGGGATGTATAATATTGGCACAATATGACATATCTATTCTACCCATAGGTTTAATGGTTCTATCTGTACTTTGACATAAGGTCAACTGAATATAATTCCATGATTGTTCTAGTAATACTTAAAAATAGAGTATAAAGATTAATATAATAGAGACAGTAAATGGTCTCATCAATACCCAGGAAACTACTCACATAAATATAGTGCTTAAAGAGCTTGAGATCTTTGAGTTGACTGCAATATCACCTTTAGATGGGTGATACACCAGTAAAGTTAAGGAGCTATAATTGATTTTTAGTGATTATGATCTTATTCGATATTGTGTTTTTGTTGAGATGTGCCTATTTCCCTTTACATTGTATAATCCCTTGATGTTTTTACAGTGAAAATATAGTTTTCAATTTTGTTTCTATTGTGCCTGAATTGATCCAAGGTTCATTTTGACTTGTCATTATATTTAAAAGTTGTGTTTCAATTTTAACTTCTCTGATGTTGTCCATAGATCTTTCTATTTAGCTAGTCTAGGTTAATTATTTAGAAGGGGGATATGTGTAACAAGGGGAAACTAAATCATGGATACAAATTTGTAATATTATTCTTTGGCAAGTTTAAAATTCTAGATTCATATTTTCTTGAAGGTGGTTGTAGATTTTTCTATTGTGATTGGGGTTAATTAGTTTGATGGGGTGTTTTTCTATAGATAAGAAACTTTATCATGAGCATAAATTATAAATTATTCTTTGACTACCTCAAAAATCTATTAAAGTAGTTGGTTTTCTTAAACAATGGCAAGAAAGAATGATCTAAAGCAGTAAGTTTATTTAATTTCATTAGTTTATCTATTTTTGGATGTGAGATTAGAATATACAAGAGGCACAATCATTTCATCCATCTCAATTTGCAAATGAATCAATTCTGATCTCATGGATAAAGAAATAGAGGAATAGAGAATGTACTAAATTCAAAGGCATATATACATGTAAAAAAATACAAAAGCATTTTATATAAGATAACAAACCTCTCTTATCCCTCTTAATGCTATGTCACTTGATAACAGACAAGACAATAGATAAAAATACCCTTAAACTTATGTAGTATGTAATTACCTATACAAGAACTTCCTATTTTTTCTTAATAGATACATAGATTTGCAAATTCACAACTAAACCCTATAACAATTAAAAATCACAAATCAAATTTAATACGGTGTTAATTTCACATGCACCTGATTGCAATAATTCACCTTCCTTTCACTTTCTATTGCCAATCGTGCAATTCTCATTATGATGTGATGTCCCTCCAAAAGGTTGTAATATGACTTCTCACATGGTCTAACCACTATTCCACTTTCCCATGTCTCATGTTTTCTTTTGTCGATACTTACCACTCTGCTCAATATTTCCTCCCTTGATCTGCAAATTAGTTCTCAAAACAAAAAAAATATATTAGGATTTCTTAAAACCAATGTGAAATTTTAAAAAACGCCCAATAAAACCCTTTGATTTTAATTATGTAAACCCTTTTCAACCCTTTTATTTAATTATACCATGAAGAAGATATATACCAACAAAAAAAGAAGACTTCTCGCTATTAGGGTTAATCTGATATATTTCTGCTCCAAGGTTTTCTTCAGTGCATTTGGATTGCCAACCTCCTATTCTCCTCATATGTGTTAATCCACCTTGCAAAATAAAATCCCCTATTTTCTTGCCTCTATTATTTCTTTTCCCTCCTCTCTAATTTCTCCTCAAGCCATTATTTGAAAATTGCACAAAAAGAGTGTTAAACCTTAAGAAGCACAAAGACAACTGGGGGGTAAATCAGTTGTGCCACAAATAGAAATAAAATTTCACTAATTTACAAACTTTAAACTCAGATCTGTACGATAAACATGAAAGAAATATCTCAACACAATAGCAACATATAACAACAAGATTTTTGACATGGAAACCCGGTTCAAGGAATAAACATCATGGGGATGCAACCCACAAGATGAATGCACTTAGTAATAAGTATTTTACCCTATTAGGAGTATTACAAAAGTGGAATGAACTTGCATTTAGACACATTTCCTAGCTCTCACTGCTTGAATACAATTACAATAAGGCTCACTGCCTTACAACACAATCTTATCACATATCAAAGAGGAATTACAGTCCAAACACACAAACTAACTGATAGCATATGTTATGACAAAATAGTTCAGATGAAATACAAAAAATATCTTCCTCAATTGCAAATTCCACTCATACCTTTTCTGTCAGGTATTCCACACTATCTTTCACCTTTGCACACTCCAGCTCCTCTCACAATTACAAATGATTACATATATATATACACATCACATCAATAATCCCAACTAGGTTGGTCAGGGACCTAATTACAAACAAATAATAAATAACAATTCAATCCTTAATGTGATCCATTTAATGCCAGCCAAGATATTGCAATGATCCTTATCAACAACCTCGAACACACTTATATCCACCAATCACACTCTAAACCTTTGTAGCATGTTACATCATCAGGCTAACTAAGACCAAATGAAGAATACCAACATATTACATAAAAATCATGCAACCCAATCACTTCAACTAATGCAAACCAACAACATGATTAGAAAACAATCAAGAAACAATAACAAACAACATTAAGTACCTTAGCAACCTAAGCATCAGCATAAACTCAAGATATAAATCCATCTATGCATTGTTTGTCAACAACAATATCTGCAACCTTTGTTACTCAAGAAATATATCTTCCCAGTAACCAAACCAGGAACCACTCAAGTTGAGGACACATATGCACATCCCAAGCTCACTATCAGGTTAGAAACCAACAACTCTACAATACCCATCCATATCGATCCAAAAATTAGAACTTTGTCTTTTCCTGAATAACCAAAATACCAGAAATTAGTAAATCAATCATAACTCTCTCAAATAATCACTCTAACATCTACAAATTGGCATGCATCAACTATATACATATCATAACTCAATTGTATGATCACAACTATAGATGTTCTATAGTATCCGTACCAAGCAATTCAATCTCACTCAACATACCAGGATCATTGTCTTCAAAAGTAGAAGTATGTTGACATCAATGACAAAACATTAATGCCAACATATATGCATAATCTGAACAACATCTTAGTAACACCCAACAATCTCCCCCTTTGGCATTGATGACAACATATGATGTGAGAAATTCAATCAATGCACAAAGAAACAATGCCAACAACTACATCAACTATATCCACAATATGACCATCTCTGCTTTACAATCTCTCCCTCATAATCTCATATTCAATTATTTTTTAGATGAATATCTCTCCCCACTTGACATGAATGGAAAAGGAACATGCATGCACTAATTCATAGAGGCCAAAAATATGGGCAACACAACTCATTAACTAATTACCACACACTACTCCCCTTACGGAGCAACCACCAAAACATCATTCCAAAAGAATGATAGCTCTATAAGAACACTGGACTAATGCATATGAATGCATCTATAGCTCTGATAAGGAGGTGCAATCTCCCCAATCTTACCTCATAGACACTCAAAAGTATATGTTGTGGGTCCACAACCCACACCCCATTTTGGCCACTTGACCATGGGGGCCCTCCTTCTCCTTTGTTTTGTTTTGTTTCTTTTCCCCTTTTTTGGTTCCTCCTTTCTTGTTTTAGTTCTAGATCTGGCTTGGAGCAAGGCCTTTTGTTTAGCTAGTTTTCTTTTGGTCCTTCATCCATTCGGCCTTTCGGTCTTCTTAGGATCTCTGAAAGTCTAGAATGTTGAAAGGCCAAAAGCCTACAGTCATCCCGCAAGGATTTTCTTTCATCCTTTTGGCCTCTAAAGACACCGAGGATGCTTGACTTATTGGGCATCATAATTTTGGCCTCCGAAAGTTCATAACCCAATAATGATGTCATTAGCTCCAACCACTTATAAAGCGGTCGAGGGGTTAGTTTTTTCTCATTCTGCCTCCATCTTTGAGCTCTGCTTTGTTTCATTCTTCGGCGCGCGACTATCTGTTTTTCTATTTTGTTGAGGTTTGTTGTGATCACCCTCGTGGTCTTTGAGGTGGTCATTTTTCTCCTCCTCCTCCTTCCTTTTTGTCATTTTTTGTAGGTACGGCCTTGCCCTCTTTCCTTTTTTTAATTTTGGTATTTTTGTGTTTAGGGTTTTTTTCTTTGGGTTTAGGTCTTTGTCATTTATACTTTGGTCATTTTTAGGTCGTCAACATATTTCCCCCCCTTTTTTTAGTGTCAATTCTAGGGTTTCTACTTTTTTCTTTTTCTCATGGAGTTTCGTAGCCACAATTTTTTTGGCCTCTGAAAGGCCAAAAAATATCATTGACAACTTAGTAGGCGAGAGAGAGTTAAGTGTAAAATGTGGTGTTCTCAAACATTTGGACACCAAAGACTCCTTCTCCCTTTTTCACTTTCGGTCTTCAAACATTCATGCAAACACCAAAGTTCATCACTAAACCAACCATCCTCAACTCCTTTACCCTTTCACACTTTCGGCCTCCGAAAACATCATGCCACATTGACACTCTGAAACACCGAAGTTCATCACTGAACCAACCATCCTCAACTCCTTCACCCTTTTGCACTTTCAGCCTCTGAAAACATCATTCCATTCTTCACACCCTGAACCGTCGAGACCAAGTTCCCTATATTTTCTCAGATTTTGCATTTTCAGCCTTTCAGAGACAGGTCTTATCTTCGGTGTCCAAATGTTTGAAAGGCCAAAGATGGAAATTTTTTGTTTTAGATTGTTTTAATCACTTCTAGGATTGGATCTCTAAGGATTTTCTATTATTTTTTCTTTCTTTTGAGTATTTAATTCAATGAAGTTTACTAATAGTTGCATGTTTTCTTGCAGGATGCCAGAAAAGATAACTAGATCACTAATGAAGTACCTTTTCAAAGGATATGACGCCCCATCCAAGGCGGAGAATCTTCATGACAAGATCATAGATATGGACATTGGGAATTTGAACTAGAATAACTTCCTCACTAGATGTGCCCAGCCCAATGAGAGATTGGTTGACTGCACTACTTTAGTATTTTCAAGTCTTGTCAATATTACAACGCATCCTGTCGCAATTATATCTTAAGATTTTATCATGACTCTAGCCGACCATTATGATCCTGATGAGAGCATGGTGAAAAATAAGGTGGTAGATATTGTTCTATATCTCAGACCTGACAACATTGAAGATATATTCCACTTGCCAAAGTGGATTGACATATTTTATGACTTCTCCATTCATAAAGGACTGGAATGGTTCGGAAAAAACACTCAACTTTCTTATAAAATAGTGAACAAGGAATATTTGATGCAACCTCTCCCTAAGAATAAATTGGAAAATATTTATAGGAGAAGGGGATACCTAAAATATGATAGTCAAGCTGCATTCACCATGCTTAGCAAGTTATATGGCCTCCATCAATCAATCCAACTAGAGCATTCGATGATCCTCTTGATTCAAAGTTTGCAAATCTCTGGCATTTGAATGGGATGAATTTCCTTTGCAATCTTTTGGGTTACTCAGGGCCAGGTTTGACCCCATTGGTACTTAGAGGCACATCATTGGCAGGCATCTTGTTCATGAGTCTCACCTAGAGAATCAACATATAAACTATGTAGATGATTATCAGGTCAGGATTTGGGACTATTGCAAAGTCCCTCAAGTTGGCATTAGATGTCTTGGAACTTAGCATTCGAATAGAGGTATAAGACATGGAGACGAAGGATGTATTAAATACTTTATACAATAATGATAAGATATATACAAGACCCATCTTAAATGTAGAATTAGGAAATGAAGAGAATGATAGCATTGATTTCAAGGCTAGGGATGTGGTGAAAAGCACCAAAAAATTGGATCAAAAAACCGTTCAAAATAGACCCCGTACCAATGAAGCCACAGTCGAATCCACCATACAAAGGGGATAAGAAACAAGGGGAGAGGGTGGTAATACCTAAATTTAGAGAGGCAACCCCTCAAAAACCAAAGACAATATATAGGTATGATCGCCCGGTGGCATATGGTTCCAACCCAAAGTCCAAACTAGCTAAGACCAGAATGACTTGTAGCATCAATCCACATCTTGACCAACCACAAGCTTCACAAGGACAAATTCCTAATGTAGTCAAGTCTCCAACCATCAAGGTCACAGGACCCAGGACTGTTCAAGAGGAGAAGAAAAGGGTTTACAAAAGGAAGAGATCCTCTGCGTCTCCATAGTTGGAAACCTCACAAGAGGAAGAAGAAGAGGTAGAAGAGCATGTGCCTTTATCAAGAAGAACACAGTCATGGATGACTACTCTTAGAAGGAAAGGTAAAGAAGGAGATATCTCGATCAATACAAAAACAAGAGAACAAGAAGAACAAGGAGATCCCCAGGTTTCCCTTGCTCCTAATGAGTTTAAAATTTCAAACTTTCGAGATCTTTCTGGGTACAATGAACAAATGATAGATCTGCTAGGTCCTACTAGATAACTATGGAAGGATAGGTTTCATTAGTTCTACAGGTTAATCTAACTCCTCCTCCATTCCAATTCACTAATCACACAATTGAAAAACTAACCATGGAATCCTACTAAGGAAATCATGTGGATACGGGGATACCTTCATCTACCATGGAGCCTATAGGCATAAACAAGACTAAAGAGATAAATATTACCCCGAAGCTCTCAAACACCCATACACAACTGGGAAGGATATTGGTGTGGGACATAGTTCTTCTATTCCACCTCCCACTCCTACTCCTCCTCCTTTTATTCCACCAAATATTGCTACTCCTCCTCCTTTCATTCCACCAAATGCACCTATTCCTCCTCCTTCCATTCCTATTTTTAATTCAAATCCAATTGCTCCCGCTCCTTCCTCCACAAGGCCAACACCTTCTACAAAAGAAAGGTAGAGACATGTAACAAGTCTCTGGACAAAATTAATGAAGAGCTCCTTAGAAGATGTTGAAAATCCCCAGGAAGTGGAAGAATCTACAAGGGGAGAAATTACTCCTCCACTTGAGAAAACATATGAGGAACCAGATACCACTACTGGAGAAAAGAATAGAATCATAGAAGAAGAGTTGCAGGAAGAAGAGAATTTAGAGGTTCAAGAAGCATTGGAGATGGAAAGAGAAGCCAAAGAGGATATGGAATTCTAGGGTACAGGAGGGACAACCTCTGTCTTGAGCATTTCTTTGTACAAGCAAGTCATGACCTTTACTAAATCTACATGATTTACTAATGAGGTAAAACCTAGAAAGAGGGTTTATACCTAAGAAGAGGACACATTTATGTCTTATGCTACTCGAGACAATAGGGGCTAGTGGAAGGCACAAGTGGAAACACCCACAACCAGTGGTAACCAGATGAAGGTAACTCCTAAGGATTATACCTTTGATGAGTTTTATTTAAGGGAACCTACAAGAGAAGGAAGAAAAACATTGGCAAATTTAGGGATGAAACACGCATTAGGTTTGGACAAAGATGAGGAAAGGATAAAATCATTAACTAAATAGAATGAAGCACTAAAGAGCTTCATTCTCAAAATAGTGGATCCCATTGACCCAAGTTTCCCGGAACCCTCATTGCAGGCTTTCTTTGAGAAGAAGTCCACCTCGAAATTGTCGGTAGGAGTAATACATTCTTTTTTTCAAGTGTGTACAGAATGGAAGGTAGATTTTGATCAATTAGGAGAAGGAATCATTAGATCCATTATGAAATCATTTAGGACCATTCTCAAGGAGGCAATCAAGTTGGTGGATATGATGGAAGATGAGCAAGGATTGGATTTCCAATTAAATAGATGACATAAAGTGTTGAAGGACCTAAAGATAATAAGGAAGCAACACTTCCAAATTTTGGTTAAATTATATGAGGGTCAAAATTGGATAATTTTGGAACATGTACTATGAGAATAACAAAGACAATAAAGGTTTGATAAAAGTGCATGAACAAATTCCGTTGGAGGCATGAGGGAGTTATGATATGGGTGGATAAAATAGAATATTTCTTTACAGGTATAGATTTGGAGTTATATGAGGATAGCGAGAAACAAGTCTTGTCTCTAGTAAAGAGAATTGTGCTAGAGTTCAAGGGAATTCTTGCAAGGGTTAACACAAAGGAGGATCTCTATCAACTCTTCAGATTTAAGGAGGATATGCAAAGAATGTATGATCAAAGAGAAAATCAAATTATTTGCTTTCGAGTTTACTACCTTTAGGGAAAAGAAAGAGCATTGCCTCAGTAATGTGTAAGATGTAGATTATGATGAGGTGCAAGAAATAGTAAAGAGGATTCAGGACACTTTCCCGGAGTCCTCCCAGACTAACTGTCCATTTTGGGGACTTAGTCAGATTTTGAAGAAAGGAGTTTCGACACTTACCCATCTCTCAAGGCTCAAAATTTTGGAGAGCCCAAGAAGAGTTCATCCATACTTAGTTTTTTTTAGCCTCTAGATTTTTCAGAGCAAAGGTCGGGGTCTGAATTTCTAGTCCATCCCAATGTGAAGAATATTTGTATGAAGATGAAGTTTATGATCAAATTACCTAGGGGATGGGGTTTTTTTGGCTCAACTAGAAGATGTCTATCAATTTACCATGTAAAGAGAAGTTAGTATGAAGACTTCAAAGAAGAACTCCAAGATTAAAATAAAGACTCCAATTAGAGATAGTGGAACTCTAGTTCAAATTTATTTTCCTTTGGGCAAGTTTGGCCCTAATTTTTGGGGAAAACTGAAAGTAAATGGATCAAGGATCCATGCAAGCTTGTTAGTAGTTAGTTTAGCAATAGTTTTTACTTCAATAAACTTTAGTTATAAGATTTATTTTGTTGTTTAGCATCGATGGAGCCCTAGTTTCAAGGTTTGAAGTTTTGTAAATCAAAGCATTATATGTTGCATCAGAACAATGTAAAATGGTCAAATCTTTTATGCAATTAAATATATACAGTTGGTGCTTCATTCACAATGTGATTTCTTCTGTTGTCTATGGGAAATTGGTGAATTTGTGTTTTCTTGTTCATTTCTTTCAAAGAGCCAACTACGTTTATTATGTGCAAATATATAATTAATTAGATTGGAGTTTGTTATTGTTGTTTAATATTGTTGTGATGAAATATTGGGAAGGATAATTCTATTGTTTTAAAGATAAATCTGTCTCGTGTGTGTGCGCATGTTGTGGCTTCACGATTTGATAGATTTTGAAAACATTAAATCTAGATAAAAGTTTCTCCAAATGATTGCATCTATTGGGTATAGAATCATGATGTGGTCTGATTCATATTCTGTGGGTTTCTATATTTCTACCATTTGATTCTCAAGGAAGGTTCAACAATGGTTTATGTTCGTTAAGATTTCATTTTTTAGTGAATTTGCTTAATTCTCCTTACCCAAATCTTTTGATATTTTTTGAAAACTATGGATAGAGTAGATACTCATTGTAGGATTTAGTGTAGATTTTGCATCATTGTTAATTTATAAATATTGATAAATTGAAAATATAAAAAAAAAGAGTACTAAAGTTATTTTGCAGCTTGAAGTCTTGAAAGTACCAACAAAGGCCTCCTCGTGAACATTCACATTTATCTTCAACTAATTTTTCCAAGTGGTTGCACCATGACCAAGAAGAACCTTGGGAATAACTTCGTTATTATTTCAAAAGAGGAAATCAAATCTCAAATTCCTAGCAATTTAATTGTGTAAAAACAACGCTCAACAGAAGTGGCACTAGAAGGAGGGCTAAGATAGAAAGTTGGATAATATCAGGTCTTTCTCACCAGAATGGTTTGATCAGGTGCTTAGATCATCTCCAAAGAGGAGTGATTTCCTTGAATTTACCCACCATTGTAGAGCTAGCTGCGAAAAAGGGAAATCAAAATATGTTTCCTCCCGTCATCCTATTGGACTACAAGATCCCTTCAACCAACAGTCTCACAATGTTGCCCTGCAAGTCATAATATCCATACATCAACATCAAAATCTACAGCTACCATGTCCAATGGCCTTCTTCGCTAATGCACAAATTTCTCCCCTAAACTTGGTGGGTCAACTTCATGATAACCAAAAAACTCAGAGAAGTTTTGCACATGTTTCGTATATGGGGAGTCAAGGATAATGGAAGAACACATTCTTGCCTTCAAAGAAATTTGAAATCGCAAAGAGATTTTTCACCAAGATGTCATAGGTCGCCTATTCCCATATACTCTAGGGGAGTTTGTATATAACTGGTACCTAGAATTACCATGTGAGTCTATCTCTACATGGCTAGAGTTTGAATCCAAATTCATAAACCAATTCAAGTTATATTTAGATTCAGCTACAACACATCATTAATTCATAACAACTAGGAAAGGCTCCAAGGAGCCCATTTCTATGTTCAATCATCGTTTCCATAAGATGTGTCAAAATTTTGAAGCTCCTTACAATATAAATGAGGCATCTATTATACAAGTTTACCTTAAGACCCTGGACCCCTTCACTTCCTTTGTATACTAATGACAAAATATGATCATCATTTCTAAGGAGACTTCCCCTCGTAGAGAGAGAGACACAATAGAAAAAGTGTACAATGAAGCCATAAAATTTACACAATAAATGGATCTACAAGAAGGGAACTTTGACACCATGCCTACCATGGGCAACATCACTTCTCCACATCAATTTTTAGAGATCAGTCAAGCTTTGGCCACCTACACACCTTTGTTGAACCCAATGTCGGCATAACCACTCACTGCTCCACCACTAGCCATCACTTATCTAGGCTACGAGGCCCATAAGACAACTTTCTTTGAGAAACGAACTGGGCCTCTAATTGAACCTAATAATCACCTAGCCTCCCAGTTAGATTTCGTGAAGAAATCCATATCTCAACTAACCAATGAGCTCACTAGGATGAAGTAAAATCCATCCCAAAATCAAAGTGGATACCAACGAACACCTGTTGTTCCAAATCCCTATCCTCAGAATAAAAAATGGAGTTACAATACCTATAACAATAATAATAATGCATAGGATAAACAATTTGGGCATCAAAGACCTAATAGAACTTGGAACACTCAACCCAATAATGGTAGCATACCCACTGATAATTCTAACGCTTATGAGACTATTGATGTAAACTTTGTCAGGGCTCCAAACTCACATCAAGACAATGATGGGTGTAGAGGTAGCACATATAATCAACAACCATGAAGTCCGGAGGAACCTCCTGTTCATTTTAATGTAACGATGTTTGAATATTATGAACCAAGAACCGGGGATAATTCTAACATCTACACCCAAGAGGAGGATTTTGTTTTCCCATTACAAAAGGAAAGAGAGCCCAAATATTTTGAGGTTCAGGCATTCCAGAATGACCACGGGAGCTCTTACAACCTGAGGAACTGAAAGGGTTCTTTAATTGACGGTATTCCTCTGAGAAAATAACCAACTCCACTAGACCCACGAGATAGAAACAATCCTACCCCCCCCCCAAAGG
>MU224784.1:2257256-2327485 GCA_018584345.1 Thuja plicata | reverse complement strand
AAATACAGTGCAATTGAGGAACTAAAGAAAAAAAAGGCAAACATCTCCATGTTTGACATGTTGCAAGGCTAACCATCTCAAAGGGAAGCACTCTTGAGGTCCCTAGATCACTCAAGACAAGGTGTGTCTGCTATCAATACAAGGGATCCCACATCTAATGTCAATACCTCAGAAGCATTCCTCGCAATGTTCAAAGACAAGATAAAAGTACCACCATTCTTGCGAAGTCTACGTATGTTTGGAAAAAATTTGCACAACTGCCTAATTGATTCAAGAGCTTCATGTAACAGCATGCACCTATCCATCTACCAAAAACTATGAATGGTCCCTCAGATGACAAAACAGGTAGTAATACAATTAGACAAGATGGAGGTCAAAGTGATTGGTGTACTCAAAGATGTGCACATCCAACTGGTTGTTGATCCAAGAGTACAAGAGTACATCTATGTACATGTCATAGATATTCTAGAGACTTATGGGATGCTACTCAATCAAGAATGGACCAAATGTCTAAGAGGATGGTTGCCCACTTATTTCACCCAGATATGGCTACCTAGAAGGGATTAAACAATCATATCAAGATTGATGTTGAACCCAAACTGAAGAAAATGATCATAGATTACAACACCCCAAATGAAGTCTTGTTCACTCAAACTGATCTGGGCACTTATCAGATGGATAACATCCTCATGTTCCAAATCAAAGACGCTGAATGGATAACAGTCACATACAATTTTTGTAAGAGTTTCACATTGGTGATGACATCTTTCAAAGTTTTATCAATAATGTGACGATAAGCCTGAGGCATTTAGGTCGAGATGCAGATACCAACATCTTATTGTTGCTGAGGTATTTCCGATTACATCAGGAGAGTCACTCATAATTCACATGTGCAAGTTGTCAAGATGCTATGTCACGAGTGTTGGATCAAATTTCTCTACCAATCAAACAAGTCAAGGTCAAAGTTCCAAAAGATAAGAGCCTCATAATAGCAACCTTGGATGATGCTACACCAAGTACAATCAGTCCACCCGATCATGTCGCCCAAATGGGTATTCAGAATGAAGGACCAGACTCCAACAGCAAGAGCCCTACTCCCAATATATGCAGCGAATAGAGCACTTCAAATGGTGATTCTTTCCCGCCCTATAGGAAACTTTAGGTAGCTCTAGGTAATGGAGAGGTCAAAACTTCAGATCTTGAGGATACACAAGCAAAGGGAAAAGAGGGAGTGATTTCTTTAGATACAGAAGGGAGTAAAGAATCAAAGCTCGAGACATCTGGATCCAAATGCAAGTTTCAGCCCAAGCCAACCTATGCCACACACTATCAAATATGGAAGTTACGCTTCAATGGGTCCAAGTATAAACAAGGGGCTGGTGTTGGGATTGAACTAGTTAACCCAAGAGGTAAGTTCTTCTATGTTGCTTAAAGGTTACATTTTCTGTGTACTAACAATGTCACGGAACATGAAGCGCTGGTTTGGGGACTCCTCCTGGCACATGAAAAGGGGATAAAGGATTTGATGTTGGAAGGTGACTCACAGCTGATCCTCAAAAAAATCTACAGCCAATATTCCTGTAATGACAAAAGACTATTAGCTTACCAAAATAGGGCATGGGATTTGATCAAAGACTTTGAAGCATTCAATATTAAGGCCATCCCAAGATGGAAGAATGTCATAGTTGACGCGCTAGTTGTGTCCACTAGTTCATTACACTCGATGGATAATTCCATACAGAAGAAGTTCTCAGTAGAACTTATTGTAGCCCCAGCTATCTTGGATAATGTTACAAGCTTCCAAGTCTTATAAGATGACCAACACATCCTTGAGTTTATCATGTGTTCGGGTGTTTTTGAACAAAAAATTATAGATGAAGAAAAGGAAGAACCCGAGGAACAAGCCAACCTAGAAATACCTAATGATCATGGCATCATAAACCTAAGAAATAATTCCATACCCAAAGGGATGGTGGAATTGGAGATAATTTTTGACAACGATGGGATTGTCGCAAAGAGACAACTAGATCTGATAAGTAAAGGCAAGGAATATGAAACATACAACCTAGGCACGGAGAATGAGCTCAAAGAAGTCCACATCAAAAAAGAGGGCACTGATGATGAGAAAATAAGAATGGTTCAAATCCTCATTGAATATTAGGATGTCATATCATACAGCTATGAGGAATTGAAAACCTACGACACCTCGGTCATAGTCCATAATATCTCCCTCAAACCAGACTCTAAACCTTTTTTACAATGTCAAAGGCTAGTGAACCCAACAATGGACCCATTGATACAGAAAGAGGTCCAAAAATTGTTGGACGCTAAAATTATCATTCTGATCTGACATTCCACTTGGGTCGCAAACTTGGTACCTATGAGGAAAAATACTGGCAAGATTCGGTTGTGTGTGGATTTAGGGAACCTAAACAAGACTTCCTAGAAGGAAAACTACCCACTACCATCTCTTGATGAGGAGTAGAAAGTGGTAAATGGGTCACAAATGATGTCCTTCCTAGATGGCTACTATGGCTACAATTAGGTGATGGTACAGGAAGAGGATAGGTTGAAGACAACATTCACCACCAAGTGGGGAACCTTTGCCTATCGATGGATGTTGTTTGGTTTAATTAATGTTGGAGCTACTTTACAAAGGGAGATGGACACTGCTTTCAAAATTTTAGTGGGAAAATGCATCATTATTTATATGGATGACCTCACAGTGCTCTCCAAAAATGAATAGGTCACATAAGTGACCTAAAGAGGGTCCTTTAAAGGTGTAGGAGGTATAGGATCTCTCTCAATCCAAAGAAGTGTGTGTTTGGGGTCACAAAAGGAAAACTGCTTGGGCACATAATCTTTGAAGCTAGGATAGTGATAGACCTCAAATGAGTGCAATCCATTCTCAAATTAACACCATCCCACAGCCTAAGAGAATTAAAGTCTTTCTTCAAAAAGATATAATTTGTGAGGAAGTTCATCAACGATTTCACTGAAATATTAAAGTCGTTGAACGACATGCTAAAGAAGGACACCAAAATCTAATGGACCGCCCCAGTGAGAAAGTCATTTGAAGAAATAAAAATTGCAATTTCCATGACCCCTGTCTTTGTCAGCTCAAATTACATGTTACCCTTTAAAGTGTATTATTTTGCTTCTGAACATTAATGCGCAGGAATCCTCACACAAAAGAAGGATGGCGAAAGTGAGAGGCTGATAGCATTTATGAGTTGCCCCCTTAAGAACAATGAGGTTAAATACCTAAATCTAGATAAACACTCTTTCACCCTAGTCAAAGCAGTAAGAATTTATGACGCTATATTCTAAGGAGCAAAGTGTTCAGAATAGTCCTAGATGCAGTGGTAAAATCCTTGCCAATGCAAAACAAATTAGGCAAAGAAGGGGGAAATGGATGGTTATCCTACAAGAGTTCGACCTTGAAATTCAACCTATGAAACTGGTAAGAGGCCAAGGCCTGAAAAAGTTGATGCCCAAATTAGAAGAAGGTTTGATAATGCCAGACCTACATAGATCAAGGGATAATTTCAGATATATGGTATCAAGACATAGTCCACTAATTGCTACATAACCAATATATAGAAGGGTTAAATGACTCACAGAGAAGAGCCTTGAAAATTAAAAGCAACTCTTACATGCTGAAAAATGGTCAGTTATACAAATGCAACTATGATGGTTTGTACCTGACATGTCTGGATAGGCTCAAAGCAAAACAAGTCCTGGTTGATTTCCATGACAAATATGGATCCGCTAAAGCCACCGCTCACCAAATCCTGAGAGCAGGATACTACTGGCTGACAATATTTAGAGACAACAACGAACATGTGAGGTCATGCCATACCTGCCAGACCAGCGCAACTCGAGAGATAAATTTGACAATTTCCCTAAAACTAGTATATAAGGTATGTCCTTTCACCCAATGGGGCCTCGATTTTGTTGGAATGATTAACCCACCCTCTTCTGCAAGTCACAAATTCATCCTGACGACCACATATTATTGCACACACTAGATAGAGGTGCGGGCTTTGAAAAACTGTACCACTGAAGTGGTAACCAAATTCTTAGAGGAGCACATCATAATGAGGTTTGGGATGTTATTTTATCTAGTATTAGATAATTCCCCCTCATTCTCTTCTGCTACACTCACCCAATGGGATTTCAAAAATTAGGTAATCCTAAAGTTCTCTTCTAACTATTACCCACAAGGAAATGGTGTAGCAAAATCTACAAACAAAAACCTAACAACAGTAATAAAACACCTTCTGGATGAAAACCCTAGAGATTGGCATAGGTAGTTAAAATATGCCTTGTGGAACGATCGAGTGAGGGTAAAAAATGCATTGGTTTTTTCTATCAACCTAAAAATACCCATCTTAAGATTCATGGACCAGTATGTTAAAGGAAAAGATCGGGTGCAGGTTTGACTCATGAACCTCGTTAACCTGAAAGAGAAAAGGACTATGGCCCTAGAACATGTATCAAAGCATCAAGTTGTTGTCAAGCGCTGGTTTGACAAGAGGGCCACTATAAAATCTTTCAAGATCTTTGATCTTGTCCTCATGTGGGATAAGGCAAAAGAAAAGTTGGGCAACCACACCAAATTTCAAAAATTGTGGATTGGTCCTTATCAGATATTGGAGATCTTGGGAGAAAGCACTTTTAAGATAAATACCTTAGATAGGGAGTTTGTCCCATTTCCAGTCAAAGGCTAGTTCCTCAAACATTATTTTGGTTCCTAAAGGGGACTACCCTTCGTCACATGTATTATAGTAGTTTAGTGTCTTTCCTTCTCATTTTTTTCCCTTTTCCGCTCTTTCTTCTCTTCTTCTTTTTCAGGATTTTTTTAGGTTTTGTGGTTTTGGGTCAGTATGGTTTGGGTCCATCCCAACTAGTCCTTTAAAAGGGGAGCAAGGGTATTTCTTAGGCAAAATATCCAAGGAAAAATATAATGCAAAGATTGTTCCCGTAGGTCAAGAGTGGTGATATCCTTCATCGACAATCAACAAGATGTTCGACATTAATCATCCTAATCATGAGATACACTAAAGGCAACACGTGAGAACATTGGTTTCTACGGCATTTGTTAGCTATAAATAGCACTATCATATTGACTTGGGTACCCACTGATCCCAGAACCCTTCTTTCTCGACACGAGAGAGTAAAAAAAATGAGGAAGAGGGGATAAAAGTATGGAGAAGAAGATAAATCATTCAAATAATGGTAGCTCAAATGGTGACCATGATTTTAAACCTAAGTAGCACAGTCTAAGTGTTTCTCAATTTTCTCAAAGGAATATCAAGAAGACATTCAAAAGACAACATACTCAAAGTCACAACTAGCTCAAGTCGGGTACTAGTTAAAAAAAATTGATTCCAAAAGGAATCCTCACATACCTCAACTATAAATACCTTCGTAAGATAGAGAAGGGTGATTCTATAAACCTCTATCAGGGCTATGGACGTCTGGTCAATAGTAGAGCAAGGTTATATTGGGACTCGAGGAAAACAATTTTGGGGCTATCGATGCCTGACTGGTAGTAGAGCTCTTTCTATGAAGCCCTTGTCAACATTGTGAAGGTTGGCATTAGCTAACAATCATCTAAGTCATCTCTTTCAAAGGTTAAGGAATGAACACGCGAGTGCACACACTGGAAGATACAACTGAAGACTTCAATCTTGGGAGTCAATGAAAGAATGTTTCTGTCGATGGCTCTTTGTGTTCGGTTTGTTGCAAAGTTAATTCCCAGAGGGGTTTTACTGATAAAGAAATGCCTTGTTCATTCCTTCCTTTTGTTGGGTCTATTTGGTGTGGGTCCACAACACACACCCCATTTTGGTCACTTGGCAATGGGGGCTCCCCTTCTCTTTTGTTTTGTTTTGTTTCTTTTTCCCTTTTTGGGTTCCTCCTTTCTTGTTTTAGTTCTGGCGCTGGCTTGGAGAAAGGTCTTTTGTTTAGCTAGTTTTCTTTTGGTCCTTTGGCCTTTCAGCTTTTCGGTCTTCTTAGGATCTCCCAAAGTCTGGAAGGCCGAAAGGTCAAAATCCCACAGTCACCTCGCGAGGATTGTCTTTCGTTATTTTGGCCTCCAAAGACACCGATGATGCTTGACTCATTGGGCATCAGGATTTCAACGTCCAAAATTCAGTAACCCAATGATGATGCCATTGCCTCTGGCCACCTATAAAGTAGTTGAGGGGTTAGTTTTTTCTCATTCTACCTCTATCTTTGAGCTCTGCTTCATTTCGTTGTTTGGCACACAATTATTTTCTTTTCTATTTTGTTGAGGTTTGTTGTGCTTTGCCTCATGGTCTTCGAGGTGGTCACATTTTTCCTCTTGCTCCTTCCTTTCAGCCATTTTATGCAGGTAGAGCCTTGCCCTTTTTCCTTTTTTTGTTTTAGCCTTTTTGTGTTTAGGCTTTTGTTCTTTAGGTTTAGGTCTTTGTTATTTGTATTTTGGTCATTTTTAGGTCTTTAGCATGTTTCCCCCCTTTTTATAGTGTCGGTTCTAGGGTTTCTATTTCTTTTTTTTTTCTCTTAAAGCTTTGCAGGCCCAGTTTTTTTGACCTCTAAAAGGCCGAAAAGGATCATCAGTAGCTCAGTAGGCCAAAGAGAATTTAGTGTAAAATGTGGATTTCTCAAACATTCAGACACCGAAGACTCCTTCACCCTTTTGAACTTTCAGCCTCTGAAAATTCATGCCACCTTCACACTTTGAAACACCGAAGTTCATCATTGAACCAACCATCCTCAACTCCTTCGCCCTTTCACACTTTTGGCCTTTGAAAAAATATCATGCCACCTTTGCACCCTGAAACACTCAATTTCATCACTAAACCAACCATCCTCAACTCCTTCTCCCTTTCGCACTTTCGGCCTCCAAAAACATCATTCCATTCTTCGCACCCCAAAACGTTGAAACCAAGTTCCCCATCTTTTCTCAGATTTCGCATTTTTCACCTTTCAGAGGTAGGTCTTATCTTTGGTTTTCGAATATCCAAAAGGTCAAAAATGGAAATAATATGTTTCAGATTGTTTTTTATCACTGCTAGGGCTTGACTCTCTAATGATTTTCTATTATTTTTTCTTACTTTTGAGTAGTTAATTCAATAAAGTTTACTGATAGTTGCATGTTTTCTTGCAGGATACCAGAAAAGATATTTGGATCACCAATGAAGTACCTTTTCAAAGGATATCATGCCCCATCCAAGGTGGGGAATCTCCATGGAGAGATCACAGACACAAACATTGGGAATGTGAACTGGAATGACTTCCTCACCAGATGTGCCCAGCCTAACAAGAGATCGGTTGACTACACTGCTGTAGTATTTTCAAGTTTGGTCAACGTTGTAGTGCATCCTATCGCAATTATATCTTCAGATTTGATAATGAATCTAGCCCGCCATTATGTTCATGATGAGAGGGTGGTGAAAAATAAGGCAGGAGATATTGTTCTAGATCTCAAACCTAATAACATTGAAGATGTCTTCCACTTGCCAAAGGGGATTGACACATTTTATTACTTCTCCATGTAGGATTTGAGAAAGATAAATCCACATAATGCCAAGAACACCTGCATGCAAATAACCTGTAATAGGAGAGAAGCTGAAAGGAGACAAAAAGCAGAGCTCAAAAATACTTGAAGAGAGAGAGAGAGAGAGAGAGAGAGAGAGAGATTCCCAAGTTATGAAACAATAATTACAAGTTCGACCTTAAAAGGTGAACAAAACCCTAAAGGAGAGAAAATATAGGATGCGCATTAATAATTAATATAAATATTAAGTATAATGCACCTAAGAGACAACTTAAGTAATAAGAGTAATAAAGCAACTTACTTAATGAAACTGATGTGATCTAACTAATAAGTCTAAAAGATGATTACTCTAACACCCCCCCTTAAGCAAATCTCAAGAGGTTAGCTAACCTAGCACAGCTATGAAAGCAGGAAAATGGGTCCCAACAACAAGGCCTAATCAGGTACCCAATACAAGGAAATCTTTGTAAACCGAAGACAAAGGAGAAAATCCAATGGGAAAAACCCCTATCCAAAAAGAGATATAACAAACATGCTAAAAAAAAACATGAAGGAAGGAAGGCCTCAAGAAGACCCCCCAAGGATAACTTTCGTCAACCCAAGCATAGAACGCAACTGAAGATAGCGTGAAGATGCAAAAGGTTTAGTGAAGATGTCAGCAACCTGTGCGTCAATGGGAATGTACTCCAAAATGAGAGCACCATCTTGAATCAGTTGGTGGATGAAATGCATATGAAGCTCAATGTGTTTAGTGTGGTGATGGTCCACCAGGTTGCGGGAAATGTGAATAACACTCTAATTATCGCACCACAAAACAATGGGATGATCAGGAGGAAAACCAAACTCAGTCATCAACTGCCAAAGCCATAAAATCTCCTGACTAGCATGCACTGCAACTCTATACTTAGTCTCTATAGATGAAAGTGCATGAGCATTCTACTTCTTGCACAACCATGTGATAGGACCAAAGCCAAGACAAAAAAAAAAGCCAGAAGTAGACTTTTGATCATCAAGATCACCAACCCAATCTGAGTCAGTGAAGCCAACAATGTGAGGAATCCCTGATGTGTAATGAATGCCATACAAAATAGTGTCATGAATGTATCTCAAAATATGATTGGCATCTTTCCAATGACTCTCATGAGGCTCATGTGAAAACTAAGAGACAAGACCAACTACAAAGGAAAGATCAGGATGAGTGTGTGTTAGGTACAACAAATTTCCAACCAACTGTCGATATAATATAGGATCCATTGAAGGCGAAGTGCAAGAGGTAGACAAGGTAACACCAGAATGAAAAGGTGTGGGAGTAGGATTGCAATAAAGCATGTCAAAGTGTCAAATCATGTCAAGAGCATACGTCTGCTAGTAAATGAAGATCCCACCAGAGGACTAAGAAATCTGCAGACCAAGAAAGTAGTGTAATGTACCAAGATCAATCATCTCAAACTGCTCCATTAATGCGCATTGAACATCCTGAATCATAGAAGATGAGCCACTTGTGATGAGAAGATCATCAACATATAGCACAAGGATCAAAACCTCAACCTCAAGATGCTGAATGTAGACTGTAGGATCAGAATGGCAGTGTGTGAATCCTATGGAAAGCCAAAAAGAGTCCATCTTCTCATACCAAGCCCGCGGGGCCTATTTGAGACCATAAAAAGAACATCAAAGTATGCAAACCAAGGAGGAATCCTACATAAATCCCTAAGGCTACTCCATGTAAATCTCCTCAGTAAGATCACCATGCAAGAATACACTCTTCACATCCATCTAAAAAATGGGCCATCCCTAAGAAGCAGCAAGGGATAAGACAAGGTGAATAGAATTCATCTTGGTGACAGGGGGAAATGTCTCAGTGTAATCAATACCCTCAACCTGTGAAAAACCCTTCACAACAAGACATGCCTTGTACTTATCAATAGAACCATCAACAAAAAACTTAGTAGGATACACCCACTTGCATCACACTAAATTCTTCCCTTAGGAAGAGAACAAAGATCCCAAGTATGATACTTCATCAAAGAAGAATACTCCTCCTCCATAGCACTGTCCCACTCAAAATGTCATGTCACAGTTGAAAAAGTCTGAGGATCGCCACAAATAGCATGACTCAGAAGGCTAGAACCTGCAATATGAGACTGGGTGCGATGGGAAGATGAAGGGTCATCTGCCAGATATCCTACAGCCTCAACTGCAACACGAGCCCATCTAGGCATCTATGGAGGATCCTATGGTGGAGGTAAATGGGGATCACCAAGATCATCATCCTCATCATCCAAAAAATAATATGGAAGAGATGAGGGAGTAGTGGTAAGTGAAGTAGACTCTAGAGTCAGGGTATCTACTGCAAGAAGGTGCTCATCAAAATGGACATCATATTGAAATAGGACCTCTCTAGAATCAAGATCAAACAACCTGTACACCTTAACATCCTCGCAGTAGCCAAAAAAATGAGATGTCAACTGTTCCACTCCATTTCTCTCCTCTGAGCATCACTTATAAATGCCCATGCTTCACTACCAAAAACTCAGAATGAAGATACATTTGGCTTGACATGAGACCAAGCCTCCTCAGGAGTCATATGTCGAACTGCCTTGTGGGGTATCCGATTCTGAATATAGTTGGCACAATTGACTACCTCTGCCCAAAAAGACAAATCCATGGACCTAGACTGAATCATACAATTTGTCATCTCTCGAAGTGTTATGTTCTTTCTCTCTGCCACACCATTCTGCCGAGGGGTGTAGGGAACTAAAAACTGATGTTGTAGACCATGTTCAGAGCAAAAATCCCTGAAATCTTGATTCACATACTCCCCCCCATTATCTGTGTATATCCACCAAATAGAAAGACCAAATTGCTTCTTCAATCAAAGACATCAGACTTGTACTTAAGAAAGTACACCCATGTGCGCCTAGATAAGTCATCAATGAAAGTAAGCACATATCTAGCACCAGAAAAAGGAGTAGGAAATGACACGAGGTCACTATGAATCAACTCCAGTGGCGCCAAAGCACGCATAGCTTGTCCCTAAGGAAAAGGATCCCTATGTTGTTTTCCAAGAACACAACCCTGAAAAACACCATCAGTGCAAGAAATCTAAGGAAGCCCAAGAACAAGTGCCTGTGTTCTCATCCGCTAAAGATATTTGTAATTAACATGACCCAAATTCTCATGCCAAAGCTGGCTCACTAAATCTACATGTGCTATAAGACAAGAACATGTACCATAAGAAGGCTCAAATCCATCAAATTTGTATAGTCAGGATGCAGAGTCAACACTCCCAGTAGCCACAATCGAATCAGAATCATGGAGGTCCTGAATAACCACATCATGTGGTGAGAAATCAACTATCTTACCAAAGCCAGAGTGGAAAATCTGATAGATAGACAATAGGTTCGTCGAGATGTCAGGGACCACAAGAACATCCTGAAGAGAACCCCCAACTAATGCAACAAAATCAGAACCCAAAACTGAAAGATGTGATGAGTTCCCAACAACAATCTGTGAAGTAGCATAAGGAGCAAGTGAGGTGACCAACTGCTGAGTGTGAGTAATGTGGTGAGAAGCACCGAAATACAAAATCTAGGTGGGCCTAGAAGTCGTTGCTCATACAGTAAGAGCATGACCTTTCCTTGTAGGGGAGGATGTGGACTAAGGAGAAGAAATGTGATGCTCCTACATGGCTTCCTCTAAAGCCTCCAAACATTTCCAACACCTAGAAGTGAGATGTCCATCCTTGCCACAAAAACTACAGGTTTCACCTATTTTCTTCTTAGTCTTGGAGGAAGACTCAACAGACTTTGAAGAATATTTACCCTTTGAAGGGTGAGATGGAGGTTTTAAATCATATTTCTGTGTAGGTTTGCAGGAAGACTCACTGCCTGCTGAATCTTTCTTCAGTTTGGATTTCTGTTTTGGTTTCCCCTGTGAACACTGAGCTACCAATGCTTGGCTTGAAGAGCCAGAAGCATCCATCTATTGGATCTTTGCCTGTTCCCATGTCAACCGATCACATAAGGTCTCAAAGGAAGGCATGGTGTTCCTAGCACCCAAAGCATCCATAGTGGAGTATAAAGTAGAAGAAATGATGTGATACTGTCCTTGTAGCTTTGAGAGTATCAGAAAGATACACTCATCATCTGTCTTTTTTTTCCCACATCCCTGCAAAACTGAACACAGAGACTTGAACTTCATCAAGAAGTCCTCAATAGTGGGAAAACAAGTAGGATTCAAAGAGTTCATCTCTACATCAAGTTGTAATGCCCGAAACTCATTCACTGTGCCAAAAAAATCTTCAAACATGCCCCAAATGGCTCGAGGAGTGTTCAAACCCTCCAGGTGAAACATGAGACTATCAGATATGTTCAGTGCAATTAAGCCCATGGCTTCATCCATTTTGTTTCTATGTTGAAGAACCTTAAAAGGGCACTACAGAACAGGTTGGTTCTCATCCAGACATGACCATAAGCCATGTGACATAAGCAGCCTGGTCATGTGTGCTTTCCAGGTGTGGTAGTTATGTGGTGTCAGTCAGGCCACTGAAGGGTCTGACATTGAGAGAAGAAGACAGAAGAAGTTGGGTCTTTCTGAAGTAAATTGCAGAAAGTAAAATGCACCCCCCACAATTTATAATACTATCCCTCGTACACCAAAGAAATAACTTTAGAAAGCACAAAAATTTAAGAAGAAAACATGGACGCCAGATGTAGAGAAAGAGGAAACTGAAGGCTCTACTTCGATGCTAAAATTAGGTAATCAAATGCCTGAATATGCATATGAAACCCGCATGGTGGTCTCCGTCTTGGAAACTTTTCGGTGATATCTTGTTTTCTGAAAAATGATATTGTATGCTCAAGTTGCGGCCAAAAAACCAACACCTCCAAAAACAATCTCTCTAGAAAAAAACCAATGATGGGAAAAAATTTGACATTCAAATGACCGTCGTACTTCCACGATAAAAACTTTGATGGCCGTATGACTGTCACTAGGTCGTCTTGCTAGAAAAAATTCCAACTGCCAGAAAAACTCAGTCACCTGCCAGAAAGGTGACGTCAATAGGGGTTTGATTGCCCGGTGGCGCGCAGGTGGCGGCTCGGTGGCGCAGAGGTGATGCAGTCGCTCTTGGGTGGCGATGCAGCCACGGTGGCGCTGGTCAGTGGTAGCAGTGGGCAGGCTACGCTATGGTGGCGTGTTGTGACTGCGCGCTACCAGCGGCCAAAAAAAAAGTTTTTTTACATTTTTATTTTTATTTTTAATTTTTTTTAATTTTTTGACATTTTTTCTTGAAAAACATGCCCTGAATAGCCCCGGAGGCAAAAAAATTTCTCTAGAGGTCACTGTGACAAAAAATGATGAAATTTACATGAAAACATAATTTCCTAGGCCTTCTAAGCACAATGGTGAGGTCTGTTTGCGCTCAAAATGCACCAAAACAATTTGTCTCTTTCAGATTGAGGAAGAAACCCCCAAAAAGTTAAGATTGTCCCCTTCAAATCACTGCTTCAAAAACACTAGACCAAGCAGCAGCAGTGTGGCTCTCATACCATGTAGGATTTGAGAAAGACAAATCCATAGAACACCAAGAACACCTGCATGCAAATAACCTGTTACAGGAGAGAAGCTGAAAGGAGACAAAAAGCAGAGCTTAGAAATACTCAAAAAGAGAGCAAAAATATATTCCCAAGTTATGAAACAATAATTACAAGTTTGACCTTAAAAGGTGAATGAAACCCTAAAGTAGAGAAAAGCTAGGTTGCGCATTAATAATTAATATAAATATTAATTATAATGCACCTGAGATATAGCTTAAGTAATAAGAGTAATAAAACAACTTAATTAATTAAACCGATGTGATCTAGTTTATAAGTGTAGAAGATGATTACTCGAACACTCCATTCATAAAGGACTAGAATGGTTCGAAAAAAATAATTGAATTTCTTACGAAATAGTGAAAAAGGAATATTTGATGCAACCTCTCCCCAAGAATAAATTGGAAAATATTGATATGAGGAGGGGATACCTAAATAATGATATTCAAGCCACAGTCACCATGCTTAACATGTTATATGGCCTCTGTCAATCAATCCAACTAGAGCATTGGATGATCCTCTTGATTGAGAGGATAAAAGGGAGGAAAGTCAGAATTGACTGGGCTACCATCCTTAGAGATAACCTGGATGAACAATTAGTGATAGTAAAAAAGAATCACCCATTCTAGATGACTTCTTATGTTGTATACCTACTAGCTTCCAGAGCAAAGTACCCAGGGTTAACAAAGAGAGGAGCCTTTAGGAAGCCCAATGCATGGTCATTCACTGTGTATCCTCAACTGGTTAGGAAGGAAAAGATGGATGAAAAGAGCCCAGATTATAGGATTGTCAATAATGCCTTTGTCTTTCAATTATGAAAAGAGACTCTCTGAGGAAGCAACTGCCAAAGTAAGGGCACTTGGAGCCTATTATATTTAATTTAAGACTTTCATGTACATCAGAGTGGCTGGGTGCACTCTCACCCAAAAGAAGCTTCCTCGATATCCTTCTGATAGGATACTTATTCTGGAGATGGCCAGGCAACTCTTACATGCATATGAGCATATAAAACACAAGAAGAAGCATTGCTGAGACTTTCCCTTATCAATTGGCCCCCATTGCCTACAAGACATGGAAGTTTTCAAATATATGGCGTTCGAATGGGATGAATTTCCTTTGCAATATTATGAGTTACTCAGGCCCAGGTTTAACCCCATTGGTACTTACAACCACATCATGGGTAGACATTATGTTTATGAGCCTCACCTGGAGGATCACTGGATAAACTATGTAGATGATTATGAGGTCAGGATTCAGGACTATTGTAGATTGTCCCTCAAGTTAGCGCAAGATGTCTTGGAACTTAGCATTCTGCCAGAGGTATGGGACATGGAGACAGAGGATGTATTAAATCCTTTATACAATAAGGATAAGATATATACAAGACCCATCTTAAATTCAGAAGTAGACAAGGAAGAGAATGATAGCATTGATTTCAAGGCTAAGCATGTAGTGAAAAGCACCAAGAATTGGATCAAAAAGTCATTCAAAAAGGACCTTGTACTGATGAAGCCACAGTTGAATCCACCATTAAAAGGGGATAAGAAACAAGGGGAGAGGGTGGTAATGCCTAAATTCAGAGAGGCAACCCCTCAAAAACCAAAGACAATATATAGGCATGATCGCCCGGTAGCATATGGTTCCAACCCAAAGTCCAAACTAACTAAGACCATAATGACTTGTAGCATCAATCCACATCCTGACCAACCACAAGCTTCACAAGGACAAATTCCTAATGTAGTTAAATCTCCAACCATCAAGGTCACAGGACCCAGGATTGCTCAAGAGGAGAAGAAAAGGGTTTACAAAAGGAAGAGATCCTCTGCGTCTCCATAGTTGGAAACCTCACAAGAGGAAGAAGAAGAGGTAGATGAGCATGTGCCTTTATCAAGAAGAACATGGTCAAGGATGGATACTCTTAGAAGGAAAGGTCAAGAAGGAGATGTCATGATCAATACAAAAACAAGAGCATAAGAAGAACAAGGAGATCCCCAAGTTTCCCTTACTCCTAATGAGTTTGACATTTTGGACTTTCAAGATCTTGTCAGGTTCAAGGAACAAATGATCGATATGCTTGGTCCTACTGGATAAGTAAGTATGGAAGGACATGTGCCATTAGCTCCGCAGGTTAGTCTAACTCCTCCTCCATTCCAATTCACTAATCCCACAATTGAAAAACCGACCAAGGAATCCTACTCAGGAGAGAATGTGGATATGGGGATACCTTCATCTACCATGGAGAATATAGGCACATACAAGAATGAAGAGGTGCAGATTACCCCAAAGCTCTCAAACACCCATACAATACAAATAGAGTAGAGATAAGTACCAAGTGACAAAAATGGGAAGGATACTAGTGTGGGACATAGTTCTTCTATTCCACCTCCCACTCCTACCCCTCCTCCTTACATTCCACCAAATACTCCTACTCCTCCTCATTTCATTCCACCAAATGCACCTACTCCTCCTTTCGTTCCTATTTTTTATCCAAATCTAATTGCTCCTCCTCCTTCGTCCACAAGGCCAACACCATCTACACAAGCAAGGAAGAGACATGTAATAGGTCTCTAGATAGAAGTAATGACAAGCTCGTCATGAGATGTTGAAAATCCCCAAGAAGAGGAAGAATCTACAAGGGAAGAAAGTACTCCTCTACCTGAGCAAACATATGAGGAGCTAGATACCATTACTAGAGAGAAGTTTATAATCACGGAAGAAGAGTTGCAGGAAGAAGAGAATTCAGAGGTACAACCTAGAAAGATGGTTTATACTAAAGAAGGGGACTCATATATGTCATTTTTAGGCCAAGCCTTTCACCAAGAAGAATCCAGTGTACCCGCAAGGACCATGTCCTATGTCACTCAAGACAATAGGGGCCGATGGAAGGCATAGGTGGCAATACCCACAACCAGTGGCAACTAGACGGAGATAAATCCTGAGGATTATACCTTTGATGAGGTTGATTTAGGGGAACCTACAAGAGAAGGAAGCAAAACATTGATGACTTTATGGCTGAAACATGCATTAGGTTTCATGGACAAAGATGAGGAAAGGATAAAATCATTAACTGAATAGAATGAAGCACTAAAGAGCTTCATTCTCAAAATAGTGGGTCCCATTGACCCAATTTTCCCAGAAGCTTCATTATAGGATTTCTTGGAGAAGAAGTCCACCCTGGAATTGCCAGTAGGAGTAACACATTCTTTTGTTCAAGTGTGTACGGACTGGAAGGTAGATTTTGAGCAATTAGGAGAAGAAATAATTAGAGCCATTTTGAAACCTTTTAGGACCATTCTCAAGGAGGCAACCAAGTTGGTGGATATGATGGAAGATGAGAAAGGATTGGATTTCCAATTAAATAGATGATAGAAAGTGTTCAAGGACCTAAAGATAATAAGGAAGCAGAGATTCCAAATTTTGTTTAAATTATATGAGGGTCAAAATTGGATAATTTTGGAACATGGACTAAGAGCATAACAAAGACAATAAAGGTTTATGAAAAGTGCATGAACAAATTCTTTCGAAGACATGAGTGAGTTATGATATGGGTGGAGAAAATAGAAGATTTCTTCACAGGTATAGATTTGGAGTTAAATGAGATAGTGAGAAACAAGTCTTGTCTTTGGTAAAGAAAATTGTGCTACAGTTCAAGGGGATTCTGGCAGGGGTAAACACAAAGGAGGATCTCCATCAACTCTTCAGATTTAAGGAGGATATGCAAAGAATGTATGAGCATGAAGAGGAAATCAAATTATTTGCTTCTGAGTTGACTACCTTCAGGGAAAAGCAAGATCAATGCCTCAGTAATGTGAAAGAGGTAGATTATGATGAGGTGAAATAAATAGTACAGAGGCTTCGAGATGCTCATTTAGATATCCTCCCAGACTGACTATCCATTTTGGGGACTTAGTCAGATTTTGGAGAAAGGAGTTTTAACACTTAGCCATTTCTTAAGGCTCAAAATTTTGGCCTTTTGACCTCTGAAAGTCAAAACTTTTGGAGAGCTCAAGAAGAGTTCATCCATACTTAGTCTTTTTTAGCCTTTGGATTTTTTCGGAGCGAAGGTCAGGGTCTGAATTTCTGGTCTATCCTGACGTGAATAAGATTTATATGAAGATGAAATTTATGATTAGATTACCTAGGGACTGGGGTTTGTTTTGGCTCAACTAGAATATGTCTATCAGTTGCCCACACAGAGATAATTTAGGATGAAGACATCAAAGAAGAACTCCAAGGTTAAAATAAAGACTCTAGTTAGAGACAGTGGAACTTCAGTTCAGTTTTCTTTTCCTTTGGGCGAGTTTGGCCCTAATTTATGGGGCAAACTAAATGTAAATGGATCAAGGATCCATGCAAGCTTGTTAGTTGTTAGTTTAGCAATAGTTTTTACTTCAATAAACTTTAGTTCTAAGATTTATTTTATTGTTTAGCATAGACGAAGCCCTAGTTTCGGGGTTCGAAGTTTTGTAAATCAAAGCATTATATATTGCATCAAAACAATGTAAAATGGTCAGATCTTTTATGCAATAAAATATATATAGTTGGTAAATCATTCACAGTGTGATTTCTTCTACTGACTCCGGGAAATTGGTGAATTTGTGATTTATTGTTCATTTCTTTCAAAGAGCCAACTGTGTTTGTTGTGTGCGGATTTGTGATTAATTAGATTGGAGTTTATTGTTGTTGATCAATATTGCTATGACGAATGATTGGGAAGGATAATTCTATTGTTTTAAAGATAAAACTATCTTGTGTGCATGTGCATGTGCATGTTGTGGCTTCATGATTCGATAGATTTTGAAAATCTTGAATCTGGATAAAAGTTTCTCCAAACGATTGCATCTATTGGGTATAGAATCATGATGTGGTCTGATTCATATTCTGTGGGTTTCCATCTTTCTACCATTTGATTCACAAGGAAGGTTCAACAATGGTTTACGTCCATTAAGATTTCATTTTTCACTGAATTTGCTTAATTCTTGTTACCCAAATCTTTTAATCATTTTTTTAAATTTTGGATAGAGTAGATACGCATTGTAGGATTTAGCATAGATTTTGCATCATTGGTAATTTACAAGCATTGATAAATTGAAAATATAAAAAAGAATACTAAATTTATTTTGCATCTTGAAGTCTTGAAAGTACCAGCAAAGGCCTCCTCGTGAAAATTCATATTTATCATCAACTGAGTTTGCCAAGCGATTGTACCATGACCACGGAGAACCTTGGGAATAACTTCATTATTCTTTCAAGAGAGGAAATCAATTCTCGAATTCATAGCAATTGACTTGTGTAAAAACAACGCTCAACAATTTCCTTTGGCAAGGGCTTCATGAATATATATGCAATCTTCTCTTTAGTAGATACATACTCCAACTTGACTTCTTTCTCACTGACTCTGTCTCTCAAGAAATGATATTGATAGAAATATGCTTTATTTTTTAATGCAACACAAGGCTCTTTAAAATATTTATAGCAATTGAATTGTCACAGTATAAAGCAATAGGCTCATCAATAGTCACTTTGATATCTTTCAACATTTGTTTCATCCATGTTGCTTGTCTAAAATTAACAAAAACAACAACATACTCAACTTCAACAGTAGTTTTGATATACAATTTTGTTTCTTACTTGCACATGAAATTAATCTCTTACCCAAGAAGAATGCTCCACCACTCATGCTCTTTTTGTCATCCACATTACTTTCCCAATCAACATCAACATATACACTCAATGTGAAATCATCATCTTTACCATACCACAAACCATAATCAGTTGTTCCCTTCAAGTATCTAAATATCCTCTTAATATTAGCAACATGTGATTCCTTCGGTTATGATTGAAATTTAGCAACAATACAAACAATATTCATAATGTCTGCTCTAGTTTGTGTCAAATATAATAGTCCAGCGATCATTGATCTATATATAGTCTGATTAGCATTAGCTGTATCATCAATATTTGTCAAGTTACAACCAGTAATCATAGGAGTACCAACAAGTTTTGAATCATCCATACCAAATTTCTTCAACAATTCTTTCATATACTTAGATTGAGAAATGAAAATACCTTTATTTATTTGAGTAATTTGTAGTCCAAGAAATCATTTAATCTCACCTATCATAGACATCTCAAATTCATTTTTTATCTCATCATAAAATTTCTTACTTAGCTTGTCATTTCCACCAAAAATTATATCATCCACAAAGACTTCAACAATCAATATATTATCATCAACAATTCTGAAGTATAAATTATTGTCAACAGTACCTTTACTGAAACCAATCTTCAATAAATATGTATCTAACCTCGCATACCAGGCTCCAGGGGCTTGGTTTATTCCATTTAATGCTTTATTCAATTGGCAAACCATGTCGTCTTTATCAATCAAGGAAAATCCATCTGGTTTCTCAATGTAGACTTCTTCTTCCAATTCTCCATTCGAGAATGCAGACTTAACATCCATATGATATACCTTGAAATTTTTGTAAGCAACATATGCAAGAAACATTTTAACAACTTTAATTCTAGCAACATGAGCAAAATTATCCTCAAAATCAATACCTTCCATCTGAGAATATCCCTTACAAACAAGTCTAGCTTTGTTCCAAACCACTTCACCATCCTCATTCAATTTGTTTCTGAATACCCATTTAGTACCAATAACATTCTTTTCCAAAAGTCTAGGAATAAGAATCCATGTCTTATTCTTTTCAATTTGTTCCAATTCTTCTTTCATAGCTTTAAACCAACTTTCATCTTTGCATGCTTCATCAACATCTTTAGCTTCAATCTTAGAAATCAAATTTCATTTCTAGCAATTCTTCCTCTAGTCTGAACACCTTTGTTTCTATCACCAATAATCTGGTTTTCTGAATGATTTAGCTTTACATACCTCTGAGGCTTTGGATTTGCATTTTTATTTGACCTTGTGTTTCCAACTCTTCCTCATCTCCAACCTCTTCATTATGTTCTACCGATCCATTTTGATTTTGATTTTGATTTTGTGCTTGCACAACCTGACTTACTTCTTCTTCATCTGATTCATAGATGTAAGATCTAACCGGTTTCTGAAAACTCTCACCCACTTTCACATTAGCACTCTCAATCATCTTTCTCAATCTATGATTATAACATTTATATGCTTTTCTCTTTGTAGAATAACCAAGAAATATTCTCGCATCACTCCTAGGATCAAACTTTCCTAAATCTCCATCTCTCTTAACGTAAAATTTGCTTCCAAATATTTTGAAATACTTCACAGTAGGAATATGACCATACCAAAGCTCATAAGGAGTCTTACCAGTACCATGCTTGATTTGAAATCGGTGAAGTGTATAAGTAAGAGTGCTAATAACTTATCTCCAATCGATTTGCAAAAAATTTCCTTCAATCATCATTGTCCTTGCAGTGTCAAGAATTGCTTTGTTTCTTCTCTCTACAATTCAATTCTATTGTGGGGTCCGTGGAGCAGACATCTATCTCTTTATTCTATACTCTTCACAATATGCATCAAACTCTCTAGATGTAAACTCTCCACCTCTGTCAAATCTCAAACATTTCAGCTTCATACATGTCTCGATCTTAACCATAGCTCTAAAAATATTGAATTTATCAAATGCCTCAGATTTTTCTTTCAAAAATGTAACCCACACCATCCTTAAATAATCATCAATAAATAGAGTAAAGTATCTATCTCCATAATAACTTCTTGCTCTAGCAGAGACACATATGTCAGTATGCACCAAATCTAACAATCCACTTGAAGAATAAGGCTTGCTTTTAAAAGTAGATTTAGTTAGCTTACCCAATTGACATTCCTTACACATCGCATTATCAGGCTTCAACAATCTAGGTAAATCTCTTACAACATTTGTAGTGCTTATCTTCATAATGTTATCAAAGTTTACATGACAAAATCTCTTATGCCACAATCAACTATCATCAACCTTTGCAATCAACCATCTAGTCTCTGAATTGTTCAAGTGAAATACATTACCTTTGGTCTTTGCACATGATGCAATCTCAATTCCAATGCTTCCAATGATTTTACACATTCCAATCTTGAATTCCAAGTGATATCCCTTATCAACTAACTGTCCAACACTCAAAAGATTATTCCTTAAACCTTCAACATACAAGACATCATCAATATTACTCTTACCATCAAGTGTAATTGAACTTCTTCCTTTGATCAAATAGGGAGCATTGTTACCAAATCTAACAACACCACCATCACAGTCTTCAAGCTTCACAAATTTCCTTTTGTCTCCGGTCATGTGATGTGAACATTCACTGTCAATAATCCAACCATCTCTCTTATCCACATGCGAAACCAAGGCTTTCTCTTCAATAGGATTCTCACCTCTAATAGAAATGAACACAATCTCATCTTCGCTCTTCTCAAATTCATCATCAGTAGTATCAACACCTTTAGGTAGTCTCTTCATAATCTGGTATTCAATCTATTCAAGCTCTCTTTCCTCTTTCTCTATATGTTCTCATTCCTTAGCATACCTTCCAAGCTTAGATGAACTTTTTCTACCTTCAAATCTCAGGCTCTTCTTCTTGAAGGTCAACATCCCATATCTCCTCAAGTGGTCAAGCTTCTCAAAGAGGACACTTGCTATTATACCAATTGTTATACCTTAAGAAGCACACAAACAACTGAGGTGGGTGGGGGTGGGGGGTGAATCAGTTGTGCCACAAATAACAATAAATTTTCACCAACTTACAAACTTTAAACTCAGATCTGAATGATAAACATGAAAGCGAGATCTCATCACAATAACAACACATAACACCAAGATTTTTGACGTGGAAACCTGGTTAAGGGAAAAACCACTGCGGGGATGCAACCCACAATCCACCCAGTAATAAGAATTTTACCCTGTTAGGAGTATTACAAAAGGGGAATGCACTTGCATTCAGGCACACTGTCTAGAGCTCACTACTCAAACACAATTACAACAAGGCTCATTACCTTACAACATAATATGATCACAGATCAAAGAGGACTTATAGTCCAAACACACAAACTGACTGGTAGCATTTGTTATGCCAAAATAGTTCTGATGAAGTACAACAAATCTCTGCCTTAATTGCAGATTCTACTCATACCTCTTCTGTCAGGTATTCCACATTGTCTTTCACCTTCGCACACTCTAAATCCTCTTCACAGTTACAAATGATTACATATATATACACATTACATCAATTATCCCAACTAGGTTGTCCAGGGACCTAATTATAAACAAATAATAAATTACAATTCAATCCTCAGTGTGATCCATTAAATGTCGGTCGAGACATTGCAATGATCCATATCAACAACCTTGAACACGCTTAGATCCACCAATCATGCTCTAAACCTTCACAACACATTACATCATCAGATCGGGTAAGACCAAATGAAGAACACCAACACGTTACATGAAAATCATGGAACCCGATAATTTCAACCAATGTGAACCAACAACACGATTAGAAAGTGATCAAGAAACATCAACAAGCAACATTAAGTACCTCAACAACCTTAGCATCAACATGAACTCAAGATATAAATCCATCGGTGCACTGTTCATCAGTAGCAATATCTACAACCTCTATTACTCAAGAAATATAGCTTTCCAATAACCAAATCATGAACCACTCGAGTTGAGGACACATATGCACGTCCCAACTCACTACTAGGTTAGCAATCGACAACTCTACAACACCGAACCAAAAACTAAAACTCTGTCTTTTCCTGAACAACCAAAATACCAGAAATTAGTAAATCAATCATAACTCTCTCAAATCATCACTCTAGCATCTGCGAACTAACATGCATAAGCTACAGACATCTCATAACACAATTGTACGATTGCAACTATAGATCTTCTGTATAGTATCTGTACCAAGCAATTCAACCTCATTGAACATACTAGGAACATTGTCTTCAACAATAGAAGTATGTTGACATCAATGACAAAACTTTAATGCCAACATAAATGCATAATTTGAACATCTCAACAACACCCAACAAAGAGTTCATAATGTGATGTATGAATGAGGTCTTTTACGAGGTTAGCAACCGACAACTCTATAACACCAATCCAAAAACTGAAACTCTGTCTTTTCCTGAACAACCAAAATACCATAAATTGGTAAATCAATCACAACTCTCTCAAATCATCACTCTAACATCCGCGAACTGACATGCATCAGTTACAAACATCTCTGAACACAATTATATGATTGCAAATGTAGATCTTCTGTATAGTATCCGTACCAAGCAATTCAACCTCACTGAACATACTAGGAACATTGTCTTCAACAATAGAAGTATGTTGACATCAATGACAAAACATTAATGCCAACATATATGCATAATTTGAACAACATCTAAGCAACATCCAACAAAGAGTTCATAACGCGATGTATGAATGAGGTCTTTTACGAGTTTGGGCATTCATAACGTGACGGTTTCAATTAGGGTTTTTCCTGTTTCAATTAGGGTTTTCCTTTTACGTTTTATTCCCTTCCCACATTAAATTGACTGCGAGATCAAGTGGAAATGCGATGGCTGACTGGAGGTTGAATCAAATTAACCACGAGGTCAAGCGAAAATGCGTTGGCTGACTGGCAGTTAAGTTCCCTGCATTTCTCTCACCGGAACATGTTACCTCCTCTTTTCCAATAGCGTCTTTCCAACCACAGTCTGTTTCCAACCGCCATTTTTTTTCTTTTGCCTCTGTTTGTCTTCGTTTTACCATAAGATGATGTAATTATCGTGGGACCTGCGAACCTGTATGCCCATGCGTACCTTTTCTCCATGTACCATGTCATTTTTTGTGCGACTCCTCCTAAATATATAAAAATGAAAAGGATTGGATTTTATTCCTTGAAATCTTAAAGCTAAACTAGCAAATCCAATTAGTTATAATAACCACATTGACAATAATTTAATTTTAATCGATTTAAAGACCTTTTTTTCTCTTTTCTATAAGAAACTTGAAAAAGTGATTTTAAAAAAAAAAACACGCAAAAATGAACTTTCTCACAATTAGTGTATAATTATCAAAATTTGCTGACGCTCTAAGCAAACGGGCAATTAAGGGTCTAATCTAAGTTGAAGGCCAATGATAAGACGCCAAGATACTTAGCGGAGATACAGGGGAGTGCGTGCCTCCACATAAAGTCATCTATACGACCTAGTTCATGACAACGCAGACTATACTTTTATGATACTGAAAAATTCAGGTCTTCCTCTGATTTCATTGATCTATCGATCTGTTTTCTGCCTATGCAGTCTCTGTATATCCATCCATAACATACCATGCCTTCTTCTTCATCAGTAGCACTAAACCGTACAGAGGAGCTAGTGGAGCAACTGAGCTCTATTGATGGCAATGCCAAACTGAGGGCTCTGAGGGATGTGAAGAATCAGATAATAGGAAACAAGACTAAAAAAATCAATTATATTAAACTGGGTGCAATCCCTAAGATTGTGGATATATTGGCAAATGAAACAGATGCTGCATTGCTTGTGGAATCTGCTGTTTCTGTGGGGAGTTTCGCTAGATATGTTGATGCTGGTGTTAAGGCTCTCTTAGACAATGGAGTCCTGCCCCATCTGCTCAGAATCCTAGGAAATTCTGATAGTAAGGTTATGTATCTGTTTTAAAAGTACCCACTTGGTTTTTTTTTTGTATTTGAATGAGTATTTCATCTGGGAGTTTGTCCTCTTTTAGGAAGATTTTTTTTCTTTCTTTATATCGTCTGCTTCTGTTTCTTGAGAATCAGGCTTAGTTTGTTTCTGCACTTAACATTTGCTTTATGGTATTAAATGCGCAGATGATGGGATATAGTATGTTTGGTTGTAGTGGACAAAGCAGGTTGTTCATGAATCATGGATGTTTTACATAAATTAGGGTTGTATGATTTTGTATAGAAGGGATCAAGAGCCACGGGTTGCGTAAGATGCCTTTCTTTAGAGTTACATTTGTAAAAATTGCCCTCTGACCTAGGAGGACTGTTCTGGCTTTAGCCATCTTGGTATTCATGTTGCTTTAGCAGTCTGGGTATTGAAGTCTGTGAATATAGTTTTTCACCATTATTCATCCTATAGGCTTACTCAAAGTAGCAAAATACACCAAACTGGAACAATACCACTTTTTCACTTCAACTGAATAAGGTAAACGCTCGGTGTTCTGTGGAGATTGGATCTACTTTGATCCATTTCTCTCTGACTTTAATCGGCTTTGCAACTTTTATTGTCATAAATTGAAAATTCTATATGAACGAAGTTCTACATGGTATGTTGCTCCGGAAACACCATGTTTTTTTTACAATTCTTTTGGTTTTAACATATTTACCTGTTTTGTATCACACACATTTCAGTTTTTAGTAACATGGCTACTATGGACTCACCTGAGATATAAATAAAGTGGCTTTAAACAAATACGAATTACAACCGCAAAGTTCAATTTCAAAAAATAAAAAGCCATGCTGATACATCGATGCTTTCTCTCGTAGTAACTTTTGAAAAATATTATGTAGCATCCAACAAATGACCAAACAAAACATCAAGAGGGACAACGGGCCTGGTTATTTACCACCATGTTTGTTTCTAGCATTGCAAATCCTGCTCACAACACAGGCAATTCTTTATTGAATATTAACATGTTCAATTAATATTGCATCTAAACCTTGCAGTTAACATTCTACCAGGTATTTGGACTGGCCTTATTCATCTGAATTTTCTGTGGCTAATCCTCCTTGGTCTGCACATTACTTGCCGCAGTGCAGTTTGCATTTTGCTGGATGGACTAAAATTTTCATGGTCAACGCTTTGCATAGCTCACACTTTTTCTTCAAGTTCTGCTAAAAGGATAAACAAATAGACAATAGTACCTCTTCCTTGACATTGGCAGCTCATTCCACCTTTCTTTCTTCACTAAGCCAACTTTTATTATTAATTAGTACTTTCTAGATGAATGAATCAATGGTGTCATCCTGCTGAATATTCTGTCTTTTGGCTCTTTTTACCCATGTTTATATCCCCTTCTTCAAGTAGCTCATTTTTAGTGTGTGAACCTCGATTTTCTTTGTAAATAAATTTCAGATATCAAATTTCATTATGCCATTATTCAAATTTCTCATAAAAGCTTCCCCTCTAATAAAAAATAGCTTCTGTTCTGTAAGCTCTGATCTCTTGTAACTATCTTCTGTTACCATTTCCTCACTTGTACAAATACCATACTTGATAATTTACAAAAGCATTTTCATCACCATTTAATAAGACCACTTTTGACATTATGGTGTCTTGAATTATCAGTTGTTTGATTAGACTCTTCACTTAACAAACCTTTTTTGCCACAATTGAATTGAAATCGATTGACCTATTACCCCTATATTGGGCAAACAAGAATCCTAGAATTACATTAGTTAATAATGTTTCTTAGCAGTCCTATTGGTTATGCTGTAGTGGCAATAAGGGACACTTGTTACAACTTTTACTTGTTTTAATTACCCTCAGCCGAATAAGGCAGCACATAGCTCCTGTGGAGATACGGTGAGGTAGTCAAGTAACTTATGGGCTACATTCAAGTCTGATCTATGTCTACAAGTCTGAAGAATCCAGCTTAAATTTACCCTACACAATGTTAAAGGAAGACCATAACCCCACCCAAGATTTACTGAAGAAAACAAAATATTCCTTAGACCATTCCATGGGCATTGTTTTAATTTTAAACTCCTATTAATCAGTTTGGTTGCAGTCTTTAGAATTCAGCATAGCTCAAAATTAAAGAGATTGATCAGTTTTACAAAATACTATTATCTCCTGCCTTTCATGGATTCCTGTTGGATCCTTTATTAAAGTTGAACTTTTGGAAGGCAACTGGTTGAGGTGGCTCAAGCAAGTTAACACTATAATGATCCTTCAGATGCCATTAGTTGAAATAGTCTTTTTCTTATCTAACCTTTGAATTGGATCTTTTCTAATTTTTGTAGAGGACTCTGTATTTCATATTTATAAATCTCTCATCCTGTCATGCAACTGACGATTCTCAATTGTGGCATTGTCAGGTAGTTGAGGCCAGTGCTCGGTCTTTGAGGGTTATTTTTCAATCAAAGCTAGCTCCAAAGTATGACATGCTTGAATATAACAGCATAGAGCTTCTTCGTTCTCTACTCAGTAGTCAAAATGAAAATGTCTTGGAGGTTGCTGCTTGCATTGTTGCACGTTGTTGTGAGACGAATGAGGAACAACAGGCTGTGATTGACATTGGGGCTTTGGAGAGGCTCATAGGTCTACTAGGAAGTTCATTGAATACAAGAGAAGCTAGCTTAGATGCATTAGTAGCACTTGTCAAGAATAATACTAGAATTTCCTTAATGTTAATTGCTTTGGATAATGGAGGTGCTTTGGCTATAATTATTAAGCTATTAAAGGACAAATTTCCTCGAACTAGATTGCTTTCCTGCATGTGCCTTTCAAATATCAACCAAGCTACTCCATCGAGCTATCCACTGGAAAGGGAGCTGAAGATAGAAATGCTATCCATCTTAATCAAGCTGCTTGATGAACCTGGTCAAGTTGGAGAATTAGCTCCATATGCTTTAGTAGACCTTGTTTCTAACAGTGAGGAAATGCAAAAATTAGCCTTTGATGCAAACACAATTGAAAAACTCTGTAGCTTTTTGCATAAAGGTTTCTTACAGGACAAGCATCTACAAGGCATTTTGGTGGCTCTGGCTGAGCTATGCTCTCGTTTAGAAGAGAGTAGGAGACAGGTTTTAACCTTGCAGGTGTGTACATCAGATAGATGTAGATCCAGATTGTATAGTTTCTTCATTTTATGGAAAATTTTATTATAAAGTTTGATTTCTGTATAGAATTTCTGATAGTGTACAGGTATTTAAATTTATTCTGCTTTTAGGCAATTTGGGACACTTCAACTCAAAAGTGTTCTCTATCTTTCTTTTTTGTATTGATCCTTCATGTATTCCAAACATTAAACAGGCACAAAGTCTAATAACCACAGCATTTGAACACAAATCTATTGAAGTGAGAGCTGCTGCTTGTAGCTGTATAAAAAGTATTTCTCGCTCTGTAAAGGTGCATGATAACAAACCATGGCTTTTAAGTTAATTCCATGGATTATTGTATTAATATATACTGATTAGGGATAAATATTTTTTGTTCAGAATCTCCGCACCAATCTTACAAATGAAAATGTTGTTTGCCCTCTTTTCAAGTTGTATTAATATATACTGATTAGGGATAAATATTTTTTGTTCAGAATCTCCGCACCAATCTTACAAATGAAAATGTTGTTTGCCCTCTTTTCAAGCTGTTAGACGATGAGACTCCAGCAGTTCAGGTTTGTCATTAAACCTTGTTGGCAATTTTAATTTACATCTTGATTCTATTTTGAAACTTTGGTTCTTGTTTTAATATATCCAGAGCTATTAGCTAACAGGTACTTTGTCTGTGATTATTTGTAGGGGCCTAGTTTGCTCTTGAGCTTGAAAACAGTATATTATTCTCAAATTATTTTTTTCACATCTAGCAATGTGCTGTACATGTTGAATTTATGCATTGACTTTTGATATGGAGTTTATCTATCATTGTCTCAGGTGGCAGCTTTGGGTGCTATTAGCAATATTGCGTTAGATTTTACTCCTCATAAAAAGATTTTCTTTAAGTGTGGTCGTGTGAGCCAGCTTATTCAACTAGCTAAGTCAATGGACCCCATGCTAAGGTTGAATGCAATGGGGGCTTTGAGAAATTTGATGTACCTGGCTGATATCTCTGTAAAGCAGAAGCTGATGATGGAGCTTACGGCTTCTACATTGACAAGCTTGATTCATGGTAATCTTCAATTTTGTTTTCTCTCATTGCTGAAGAAATTGAATTTATCATCTGTATGGCTGAATTGGTCAATTAACTCTCTAATTAATTTAACAATACTTTCACCCTCTTTTAGATCATGAAGAACTTGTTCAGGAACAAGCACTGGCATTTGTACGCAACCTGGTACATGGAAGTGTTGAATCTCTTCAACTAGTCTTTGCTGAAGATGGGCGGATCTTCAACTCAGTTTTGAGCTTGCTTGAGATTGCAACAAGACCAGAAGTCTGTACGCAGGTCCAAGTTGATATATTTATTTTTCTTCATTATTGAAGATGACAAGATGTTAGTGTATTTGCACATCCTTTATGTCCCTGCCCTTCAATCTACATCACCCATTACTATGCTTGCTCTTAAAGTGCAAGTAGGGCAATTTTGATAAGAACAAAAAATGGCCGGACACATCGTGGTTGTCAGTGAAAACATGATTTGACATTCTCAAATTATTTTTATCTGGATTAAAGGATGGTAACGTTCTTTACATGAAATTACTCTTTTGTAGTGCTTTACAAAATACATGGTCTGATTGGTTTCTCTATCCTTTCAGGGTATTTATGTGCTTAGCAATGTTGCAGCTGGTAATGAGTATCATAAAGAAGATGTTATGCGTTCTGTTGCTCCAAATATACATGGTGAATGCATACCATCTACATGGATAAGGTTTTTGCAAGACTTTAGTAATCCACATGTACGGATTGCTGCAGTATGGTGTATAATAAACCTCAGTTATCCTGACAGTCCTGGTGTTGAAATGCGAATCGCAAGACTTAGAGATGCAGGTGTACTCATGCAAATTCAGAAAATGGTTGATGATCCATGCTTGGATGTTAAGGTATGGATAATGATTCAAACCTCAAAAGTCTGCTAATGTATGCTGGGTCTGCAGATATGGTTGTTTGAGCGCTATTTGTTAAGAGTTAATAATGGCTTTGATTCTAATTGTAGGATCGCGTCAAAACAGTTCTGGAACAAGTTATGTAGACACTGAAATCTTTATGATCTCTACTACAAATCAACTTTCTTGATTATCCTCAATTCGGAAGTTATGCTGTATAGATAGCTGAAAACACTGAAACTATTTTTTGGGGGATTTCCTTCTTCCTGATCCCTAATCAAGTTGAATGTAAGCTGTCTGCTCACTCACATATGCTATACAAGCAAACCTGACAGAGCTTCATCGAGTCTCTGGATATTTATGGCAATGGTAAGCATTTTGCACTTAAGAATACCATGAACTTCTCATGGAATGGTGACAAGGTTCATGTGGATAATTGATGAACTACAACTGTGCAGATGTGGAGCTACTACATCATCTAACTTCTCTGACAACTATTACAAGGCTATGCCTGTATGATAAGGAACCTCCTCCTGTGATGCACATAAAAACACTGATGTAATTGTGTGCTTTTGACGTAATTCTTATGCTCAAGTATAGGCATCACTTCTAAATCAAGAAGACTGGAAATTAAATACAGTAAATATATTGGAACATTATTTCTTCTGTTTATTTTTGCAGTATCTTATCAACACAGCTGTTTGTAATGTATATAAAACAATGCCTCCGTGTTATGATGCAATGACTCAAAAGGCTTTATGTTTTATCAAGTTGAAGTTTCATTTTTTGGTCTTGATTTTGCTCTTTGGCACCAAGTGTTTTTTATTGTTCTATAAACTCACTCTTTTTTCCTTGAAAACCTACTTATCATTATAATTATCAATTTCAAACAGTTTATCTCTGCCTTTCATTCACATTTCTCCATGGTTCTTAAGATTATGGACGCCTTTTGATATGATTATCTTTTGTGCTTTTATGTTCTTTTCATGGGGCTGAACCATGCTATGTAAATTGTATGTTAGCAGAAAAGAATATCTGACAACTCAATTGTTTTCATAATTTACTTGGTTGTCGATGGATGAAATGCCTTCTGATATGGTTACCTTTTGTGCTTTTACATTTCTTTTTATGGGGCAGAACCATGCTATATATTTTTTTGTTAGCAGAAAAGAATATCTGACAGCTCAACTGTTTTTACAATTTACTTGGTTGTCCATGGATTAAATGCAAATGATAAGGATAGAAGGCAGATGAATAAGGCTGCATTTAAATACTTGAGGATATAACACTGAATTGAAACAGTTTGCATTTTCGTTGTCACGGCTTATTAAAAACTTCTGCAGTTAAACAAGGCATTCAAAAACTAAGACATATTCCAATTGCTTAAAGTTAAAGATTACCCTTCAATGTTTTATATATTTGTCTATTCCATTTATATTTGCTACATATTACAGACTGAGGATATTTGAGACTAACAAAAGTCCAACATAATTTATGTAGTTGATATATATACTCGAGGTATTTGCTGAATGGGTGGGTGCTTCATGCTTCTAGGCAGCTTTTATTGAGCTAAGACAGACCTCAATGTTTTGGATCTCAAGATTTTTGAATCTACTATCAAAATTGTATGTAGACATTCGTTCTCCTCAATACAAGGCTGCTACTTCGGGGTTATCTAATATTTGTGAAGTGGCTACTTCGTAGCAGCCACATCCCCATTTGCTGCTTGTGGAAGATTTATATTTATGTTTTGTGCTGTAGGTCTTGCGTGCAAATAAGTTCTATATTTATCCTTTGACCCCTCTATGGGTTGAACCAGGTCACGTAGACATGATATGAGAAGACTGATAATTTCTTTAAGAAAAGAGTTAATCTTTCTATTTTGTGGCCTTACCGGTATGAATCTCATCATGCTTCTCTCATCAAACTTGCACCCTAGTGTTGACACTCTTATTTTTATTGGAGATGAAAACATCTTTTATTCAACATTAATGATAAATCAAACTTGAGATGCCACACTTGAGCTTGCCGACCTACTTTATGAGCATTCAAGATTTGCAATATTTGAGGATTTTCATCTCCTTAGCTATTGTGTTGAAAAAGTTCCAAGATACATCAAGGCAAGCCTTATTCTACTGATTGTTCTTTGATCTTGTGCTCAGAAGTGTATAACACAGATCGATGACACATAAGACAACTTCTTGGGAGCCTATTATACCTGACTCGTACGTAGTTGAACAATCATTTGCTGATATTTGTGTGGGCGCAATTTTATGGAGTTTAAGGAGAAATATATTGCTAGTGTCTTAGATGGTTAGGAGTGTATTGGATTTTCCATTCATTCGCTACAAACTACTCTACAGGAGTTCAGGGATTTTTCTTGTTGCTCATAATTGAATGGAGAATCAAGAGTCAATGTATTAAGGTCTTGCGTTGCATTGAACATTACATCTATAAGATGAAATGCTAGTTTTGTGTTTTATAAGGATCGTTAATCAAGTTAGTTTTACTAGGTTTAAATGATTTGCTTAAGCTATTTGAAGTAGATAAATCTATGGTATTAGTCTTTTTTTTTTTTTTTTTCATTAATTTATAAACACATGGGGATGCATGCTGGCAAAATAGGGGTTTGAGTCATCAACTCAGTCAAGTTATTGAGTTTGAGTCAAAACAGCGCACAAAGTTAGACTGTAATTAATACAAAAATTGAAAGTGTGATCAAATGTCCAATAGGTATATATTTTCTGTTAACCAAACACTACATAGTTATTTAAAAAAAAATCATAATATGTGGTGCATGGCCGATAGGACTGTGCAATTGACCATTTGGTAATGCTTAAGCATTATTAGTTTTTAAGAATTTCATGGGTGATAATTTTAGAGATTTTTGACAATTTTATTAAATAGCAACAACTTGAAAGATATATTAGTTTATCAGCATGATGACGATTCCCAAGATGCTAAACTATGATAAAATAGACATTAATCATTAAAGTGTTCAACCCAACTGGGAACATGGCGATAAGGCATATCTGGGGGCAGCTATTAAAGGAAAAGCTAGATTGTTAGTGGCTTAGTTGAGGACGGGTTCTCACCACCTCAGGTGCGAGACGGGTAGATGGAGAAGACCCAAAGGGGAATGAGAAGAGAGGATTTGCAGGTTTTGTGTGTTGGGTGCGATTGAGACTGAATGGCATTTTATCATGGAGTGCACTGCGTATGATGACATCCGGGCTCAGTACGAAATCAGTTCGAGGGCAAACAACATGCACAGCTTATTTGAGGAGGATAAGATCAACCAGACCGCTAGTTTGATTGTCAAGATTCACAGCAAGAGGTCCGACTTGGAAAAAAATCTTGAGTTAGCATTCGACTATGATACGGTGGTCCCTTAGGCTGTTTGGTCTCGTGAACGTCAATAAAATCATTCATTCATTTATTAAAAAATAAAAATAGCAGTTTATAATTTTCTTGTATTTTCTACATTAATACTATGATAGATACAAGGTAACGTCTGTGTTTAGATTCCCTACATCTATAACAGTAGATGTCTCTTGTCCTCCACAAACTTCCTCCTCAAAATCATCTACCTCTACATTTTTGAGATAATGATGCATTTTGTTGAGATAATGGTTGATGCTAGGTAGCAACATTCAGCACTTGATTAACCTTGGATTTAGAGCCTACAGTAAGTGATAGTGTCATGTGTAGCGTTGTTAAATACCTCAAACCAATGGTTTGTAGAGACGCCTTCCAACTTTTGTGGTAGTGGACATGTTGATGTCTGTGTTAACTCACAGCTGTACCATTTATTGCAATTATTAATTAATTAAAAATTAGTATTAATTAATTAAAAATTAGAATACAATGCATATTTTAATTTCTAATTAATTAATAACTTCAATAAATGGCACAGTTTGGGTGCTGCATAGACAATGGACAATGGTATGGCATTGTTGGGTATACATGGCAGTAGGAGAATTTAGTTGTGCTAGCAGCTTGAGCTCTTACCATTAGTCTATCAGTAGCTGTGTTCCCCCTAACCATGACATTCCATAATCAAATTCCATGTTGAGATATACTTACTCATACGAGTTGACCCATTTGCATATCCATCAATCTTATCTTTTCCTGTAATTTGACAGTACAACCATAAAATGCAATGCTTCTATTTTGAATGCAAATTCCAAAACATCCTTCTGTATATGAGTGCACATTATACCTATTGTGACTTGCGCGCGTGACCCAATTTTTCATTACTTTAGTTAAATGAGAATCCTCTTCTTTTACTCTTTTGGTTTTCTCCCCGGAGTTTCTTGCCTGTATAAATTTGGTTAGTTTCTGCCATTGGAAATGATTACTGTGGTCTTGAGGAAAATAATATAAGGTTGAAACAATGAGCAAGCCTTTAGAAAATTTTCTAGGTATTATGATTGTAAAAAAATGAATTTTTTTAAAGGACTTTGATGGATTGCGGAATCGCTGGGGACTTCTGAACTTTGCCTCTGTCTCGTAGTCCCTGAAATTCTCGCATTCCCCTCCTAGCACGAAACCAATTTTTGGTCGTCCCGTTTTTCTAGAGATTCCCGATATCCAATAGACCACCATTTTCGGTTTAGATGTAATAATTGGTGGGGTTGCAGGAATCCGTAGGACACCTTCCATTCTCATTTAGTCCAAAGTTCGGATCTTTCGTCAACCCACAAATATAACATCCCGGGTTCGCTGGGATTCCAGGGACTTCTTCCACTCGCTCCTTTTCAAGCAGTTGCATTCCTCCTTTCCATTTCCCCATTTCTACTGGTCTGCTAGTTCACAGTAATGGCTTATTTGTGTAAACAAGATGAATTTTCTACCGTGGTTTACCCTTCACAAATCAATTTTCTTGACCTGTAGCATCCTCTAGATTCGAAACCTGTATAATTGTGATCAAAATTGTGATCGGTTTTTTTATCATTGCGGGCATTTGTGTCGGTGTTGATTTTATTTCAAGTTCCTAGGGCAACCGATTAGATTTCAAGGGCGCAGTAGTGCTCATTTTCCTCCGTACAATTTCAAAACCAGTGAGTTTCCATTCTATTCTATTTGAATTTCTTTACGTAAATCAAATTTTATGTTTGATGTTAATGGGCTCTTGATCTATGTCAAGTTGAAAGTTTCTAAATGACTCTATTGGAATAAGTCGGAATAAGTCTTCGTGAGTGCAAGGTTTCAACATTGAATAAGGGATGAAGTTGGAATTGTGCCTTGCATCAAAAATTTTAATGTTTGATTTCAAGTTTGTGGATGGTTTAAGGTCTTGATTGTTCAAGATGTGTGTTTAAATCTATTTCCTAGCTATAAGCTATATTTTCGTGAAAACCGATCATCTTGTGAGGTCTTCGCCATTGCCTCATTACAAATGGGGACCCCGTTATTTTTGTGTTTTGTAGTAGGAGTAGGTGTTTTAGTTTAGATTTCAAGTTTGTGGATGTATAACTTGCATCAAAAATTTTAATACTTGATTTCAAGTTTGTGGAAGGTTTAAGGTCTCGATTATTCAAGATATGTGTTTCACTCTATTTCCTAGCTATAAGCTATATTTTTGTGAAAACCGATCATCTTGTGAGGTCTTGACGCCATCGCCTCATTACAAATGGGGACCCCCTTATTTTTGTGTTTCGCAGTAGTAGGTGTTTTAGTTTAGTTTAGTGGCAGTGTTGGGATCTCCAAGTCGGTGAGATGAGTTTGAGCAACTTTAGGTGAAGGCATGTCTGCTTGAAAGCCAAGTCCTAGGGATGGTCAAGTTAGAGATGAGTGAAATCATGAGCAAGACTTCAACACTTGGCTAACGTTTAAAGGCTTAGAATTTGATATGATAGTGGCAAGTTGATTTCAAATCCTCACCATTGGGAGAAAACAGAGGTAAGGATAGAGACAATCACTTGGAGAAGAAAGCCGAAATTGATTTAGGGAGGAAGTGAAAACAAGATGCAATGATGGAGTGAATCTAAGTATGGAAAGTGACTGGTTTTCATTAAGGATGTTTAGTAAGTGTAGACAACTCAATACACTAACCTAATGAAACAACTAATCTTCAATTAAGCAACCTTCGCCCTAATGGAAACTCATTTAATTATTGACCACAAACGTATTTTCTTAGATGACACCTGTACTGTATGTGCATCACAATCAATCTAGCACCTACCAAAATACATAATTCAATTAAAAACAATTACATTAAAGCATCCTATACTAATCTCAACACAGTCGGCTTTGGCTACGGGTAAACAGTGTGGTTGCGTGTGACGTAATCAATGTTTAATAGAACTAATTGAATTTAACTAATTAGCAAAAGAACTACCATGTGAATCTTAACTAACGAAACCTACAATAACCATACAAGAGATTAACTTGCAACTTATATTAACCATGCATTACATTAAAGAATTTAAATGAAAGATGAGCTTCTCTAATTAACAAGTATAACTGAAAATGTACTAATTAAAATGCAACTAACTACTGTACTATTGGAGAATTACATCACCTCAAGTGGCTCTTGCTTGAAGATTTGTAACCTCAGATTAACACAATACTTCTTAAACAGAAATCACCATCCACCTTTTATTAATCATAACTGTAGACACATAAATTTGGTTAGGTGTACTTAATCAAATCAAAAGGCAATTTTATCAAATCAAATGGATTAAATTCAATCAAAAGGGACTAAATCACATAAAATCAAAGGATCAATTAATAAATATATCAATTAATTAAATATAAGCCTAAAATGGATAAATCAAAGCTATATAATTGATTTAATCAATTAATTGTATAGTTTAAATAAAAAATCAAAATCAACCTATTCCCTTACATGGCTAATTTAATTAATTAATTGAATTGATTAAATCCTTATTATTTTCAACAAAGGAGACAAGAATTCAAAGAGCCAATGAGAATCAAGGATTGAAAGCACATGGATCACTCTAAACTTTGCAATTTAGATCACTTATTTGACCCATTAACACCCTCATCACTCAATTTGTCTCTTTGTCCCAACCTTTGAGACCACCATTTAAATGGTATCTCCATTTGAAACCATTTGAGAGCCTTCAACTCAACCAAGCTTTGATCACGATCAACTTAATTCTACCTCATACCCTTGGGAAATCCTATAAATATCATGCATTTTGAGAGCATTAAGGATCCTAGACATTCATGAGCAATTGCATCTACAGTATAGAGAATTTTATCAAGAGCATAGCATTTGAGAGCATAATTGAATGAATTGCATTGCAATTTGAGAGTTGAGAGCTAGATTTAGACATTATCATACATCAATTCTCATTCTAGGACTGTCACTAATGGAGATTAAGGCTGAGAGCCTCATTAGCGTGCTTAGTTAGAGAGCCATGGAATGCTAAATAATATTTTGTCAATTCTTTGAATTAAATTAGACTTTTCTTTCCATAGAATTGATAGATTGCAACGTAATTTCATGAAGGTATACTTTATATATACACAAATGGCGCCCACCGTGGGGCCTCAGGCCTCTAATCTCTATTTTTCATCAATATTTGCATGTTTGTATATTTTCTTGTTGTATTTTGTAGCTTGGAAGCAAAGCGACGCGTACCAAATAAATTCTCACGTGTACAACTAGTAAAATCACACCTACAACAGTTTCTTTCACAACGTACAAAGATAGAAGTGATGCCTTTGATAGCAAAGTCACGCATACAAATAGTGAAATCACGCCCGCAATAATTCTTCCACCGCGTGCAAACTTTTGTGTTTCACATTTGCTGTTGTATTTTCATGCCTTCACATGCTATTTTACGTTTGTTATCATTTAAAGTCACGCGTAGTAACTTGTTAAATGTCGCGTGCAGTATTTTAAAGTGTCGCGTAAACACTAGCAAAGTGTCGCGTATTAGCTGTTAAATGACACAGTACTTTCTCTGTTTTTCAATTTGTAGCCTGTTAAAAATCATAATATTAATTCTGTGTTTTCTGATTTGCAGATGAGCAGACATCCAAAAGTACAAAAGCCAGAACAGAGAATCTGCAAAGAAAGTAAAGAGGTAAGAATTCTTAACAAACATGCAAATGAACTTCACAATTTGTCCATTTTAGAAAATCTATAAGAGAAAGAGAAGTTGTTTGAACATTTTGTCAAGATTGTTAAAGCTTACAAAATTAAGTTTCCTGCATTGAAGTGACACTAAATTTGTAAGGATCTTTAATAAATTTGCAAATTTAGAAGAGATCTTTGAATTTTTGTTATTTCGATTTTCCTTGTTTTCCCTCATTGTGTTGGTTTTGTTGACTAACTTGTTGGAGGAGACGGAGAGGGAACGATCACCACTAGGTGAGTTAAAAATCAAGGAAAAATACTCAAAAATGCACCTAGCCTTTGCTAGCTACATGGAAGAGGTATTTTTCTAAATAAGCTTGCACTTGATAAAATTGTGGCAATTCCACTTTTCAAAATCTAGATCATTAAAGCCTATTATTGTTTCCCCAAAAAGACACTAGGCATATGCTCTCAACTTTTCAAAGTTGATCTAAAAGCCAAACATGTTGATTTTGGGGATAGAAAGAAAGGTTGGTAAATGAACCAAACACTTCAATTCTAAAAACCTCCTTGTGAAGAGGTTAAAAATTTATAATTTGTTAAAAGTGTTTGGAATTGGAAAAAGTAGTAGGGATATGCTCTTCACTCTTTGAGTGAATCAAACTCCCCAACCTTCTTGATTCAATTCATTTATTGCTTTAATATGAACATCATAGAGCTTTAGAGGGCCTGGCTCTTGAGTACATCCTTACGAGGACGGTGAGAGGGAACGACCCAAGTGGGAGACAATCACTTTAGCCCTGATAAAATCTGACCCACTATAATATAAATGCATTCATCCTCAAAAGGATCGAGTGACAAATAAGTGTTAAGAATCTTCACCTCCTCTAGTAGTCCTTCGAGATTGCGCAAAATCGTGTCTTTCTGCGTGTGGGAGGCCCTTGTAATGAGGGTATAAGAGACTTTTCATTTTTTTTGAACGAAATTATACTAAAACCCTGTTAATTAGCAAGCCTACCTTTTAAAACCATGATTAAGAGCCAAAATTGACCTTAGGTAGCTTGCTTGGAAGATTTTCTTGTGAAGACCCGTTATAACATCCGAGAACATACACTTTGTGTGGTTTAGGATAGAGAAACAAACTTTGCTGTGTGTGTTGTGGTTGTTTCTAAATTTTCAAACAAGAAATCATCGTGGACATCTGATCGCAAACATTAAATTTTTAAAAATTTCTCAAAAATAGTGACAGATAACTTTACCCGGTTAAGTGACACGTATCATCATTTGTGTCATGTGTGCCAACATTCCTGTGCCGCCTAAAATAACTCAAGAGGCACGTACTAAGTTTTAACTTGCGCTTAGTCACTCTCCAAATGTCACATACAAATTTTAAGTGTTCTGTGCTAACAATCAAACGCTGTGTGCTATGTCCTAAAGTTGCATGTAACAACTTTCCAGTAAGTGCGTAAGAAACTATAAAGTCTCGCGTACCATCAAGCAAAGTCACTTGTACAGACTGGGACAACAAAACATGGGGCATTTCCCAAGGGTTTGGAAAAAATCAAATTTCATATTTGGATACCCATTTGGAAGTTTTACCTCTTCATAATCTTACATTAATCAGAATCCCTCACATTCAGAGAATTCAAAAAATCATTTTAGAGATTGATCAAAAGGGGATAAAAGCTAAGAAATCGTCGATTTATGCTCATGCCGGATTTCACCATATCCCACTACATAAAGTCTACCTTGCAATCAGACGACGCATATCTCAGGCAAGAGATTCCTTTTCCAAGTGTTACCTTTGCCTCCTCACAACAAACAATCGAACCAACAAAAGAGGTAGAACAAAATAGGATGGCTTTTCCTTTTGGAAATATGGATCCCGACCTCATTAACCTTGTCAACAAGGACAACACTAATAATCCAAATATTGAAAATGGTGAGGTTAATAATAGTGGGGCTAATGGAGGAGGAATTGACTGTAACAACCAAGGGGTAGACAACAACAATGGAGGTAACAATGACCCTAATGATGAAGAGGCTACTGAGGAAACAGTCAACGAAGCGGTACCAAGCCCATTCTTTATGAAACTCATGGAGAAAGTTTTGGAAAGAGATATGGAAAAGTACTTCCTAAACCTAGCACAAGCGGGGACATAACTTCCCCGTGACTATGATGTCGATAAATTGAAGCAAAAAGAAGATGAAACCAATCCTATTGACATCATAAACAAGCAATTTAAGTTATTTCAAATGCAGTTGGACATCATGAAACAAATGGGGGCTCCTAAACCCTTTTATATTGAAGCATTGTGTCCTTTTCCATTTGATAAAACCCTAATTATGGTGTCGTTCCCTAGTAATGTAATTTTTCCTAAGTATGATAAATAGGAGGGAGCATCAAATCCACAAAATCACTTAAGGGAATTTTGTGCATTGAGCTTGGAGTTCATGCATGACACAACCTATTTAATGAGATTATTTCCAAGAAGCCTTGGAGGAATGACGATGGAGTGGTTTTCCAAACTACCCTCCGGTATTCCCACTTTTGAAGAATTGGCTTCCAAATTTGTGACACACTACTCTTATAATTTTAAACACGAAGTCACAATGATTAATTTATGCAACACCAAACAACATGACGGAGAGGGTTTCTTTCTTTTCCTACAAAGATGGAGAGTGATATTTGCTAGATACCCTCGAAGTGTTCCCGAAAAGGAAAAGATGGATATCTTCATCAATAGCTTGAATACCAAAATGAACTATCGATTGAGGTTACAATGTCCACGTTCTTTCCAAGACTTAATCGAGAATGGAGTTACAACGAAGGAAGTATTATAGGAAAGTGGAGAACTCAAACTCTTCAAGGATAACAAAAATGCTAATAACAATACTTCCACCACCAACAACAACAACAATAATAGGGCTCCTCCTAACAACAATCGGTTTTGGATGAAGAATACTAATAAGGGTGTGGTTAATGATGGAGTTGTGGAAGCAAACAACTTAAAGGACACTCCATTTAATCTCACGAGAGGATCCAACCAAGCTAATAATGTAAATCAAGCACCCAAGGTTCCCTTCAACAATAACAACAACAATTTTGGGAACAATCAAGAGGCTAACAAGCCTAAACCCTTCTTTGCTCCATCTCCTAGAAGTAAGTTCACACTCTTGGGTGAACCATTTGAAAATACATTGAGAACCCTCATTGTGAATAAGATAATTTAATTACCTAGAGCTCAGCCCTATGAACCACAAGTAAAACCATCATGGTGGAGTGAGTCAAATAATTGTGAATACCATAGAAATCGAGGACATAAGACAAATGATTGCATGCGCTTGAAACATGTGGTGCAAGACCTTATTGATAATGGTGTGATCAAAGTGGAAGGACCTCAAAACAATGAAGATCACATGAAATTCAAAACCCCTTTCTTCAAGCATGAGAAATGAGAATCTTCAAATGATAAAAATGGAAATAATTCAAGAGGTAATAACAAAGTTAACTTTACTCATAGTTATGATAATACTATCAATGCTCTATCAGGACATGATAATACTATCAATGTTGTGGTGGTAAAGGAACAACCTAGCAAAGAGACTTCTAATGTTGTTATTAGGGGGCAAGCAACAAGAATTACCCTACAAGGAAGTGCCCCTTACGCTTTTGGTCCTACACAAGAAACTACTTTGGATAAACAAGCATCTTTTCAACAAAGCCTTATAGCTTAGTAGAACAATTACAAAAGACTCCAACTCAAATTTCCATTTTGGAGCTATTGAAACTTTCTTCCAATCACAAAGAAATCTTGGAGAAAGCTCTTGTGGAAACTACCGTTCCTGAAAATTTGGAGGAAAAAGATTTCAAAACATGGTGGGTCATGTCATTACACCTCATTGTCTGTCCTTTTTTGAGCAAGATGGCATGTCCATAAACCATCCTCAAAATCTCTCATTGCATATAGAGGTTTTGATCCAAAAATACTGTGTTAAAAGAGTCCTCATTGATGGAAGAGCTGGTCTAAACATTTGTACCTTGAATCTAGTCAAAGCTTTATGGTTATCCGAGTCATCTATTGATTCCAAGAAACAAATCACTATAAAAGCTTATGATGAGGATGAGATATCTTCTAAAGGAATGGTGGTTTTTCCCCTTCAAGTGGGTCCAATCAAGAAAGATACCATTTGTCAAGTCCTTGACATGAAATTAACTTATAATTTTATTGGGAAGGGCATGGATTCATGAAATGCAAGCGGTGCCTTCGACATACCACCAATGTATCAAGTTTCCATACATGGGTGAAGAAATAACTATTGGAGGAGATTCAAATCCCTTTCAATATTGAAATATGGTGAAACCTCTTCATGACTTATTTATTCCACATAATAGAGGAGTCATTCCTAGTGCCATCATTGAAGAAACCAAAGAATAAGGTCCTAATTTGACATTAAATGCTACTTCTACTTCAAGTCCTAATGAAACTAACTCATCTACATCAACTAAAGGAAAAGAGAAAGTTAGTTTTGAGGGTCAAATTTCCAATGACAATTCAGTAAAAATTTCTACACCAAGGGAAGAAACTTCGAGACCTTCTAAGGCTGAAAGAGAAAAAAACAAAAAGGACAACTATCAAAAGATGAGTGAGATGAGGAATAAATTTGAAAAATAATGCAAAATACATGAAAAAGGAGTGGGGGAATATTATGTTTCCTTATTTGACTTACCCACTTCTCCAAGAACACATGACAAACCTTCAAGTTCTCATCCACCCAAAAAATACAACTCTCATTTTGTGAGGGAAAGTGACCAATCAACCATAGAAAAAGAAGATAATGAATTCTTGCAATGGCTTTATAAAGATGAGGATAGTTCAAATGTTCCCATTGAAAGAGTGCAACATGTCAACATCCAAACTGATCAATATGGAAAAGGATTTCAAATAATGCAAAAGATGGGTTACAAGGGAAGATGACCCTTAGGCATTAGAAATATAGACTTGCTAGAACCCATCCAACCTCCTTGGAGATCCAAGGATGAAAAATTAGGGATAGGGTATCAAGAGAAAGGGGTTAGTTCAAGCACTCTTCATGGTTAGTTCAAGCACTCTTCATGATTCTTATGAGCATGTACATATGTTAGAGTCTGAAAGTGAAGATGACTCCGGAGAATATGAATGGGACTCCCTATCCAAAGAATCTTGTCATGACAAAGAGGTAGATGTCATTCATACCTATGCTACTATACCTAATGCAAACAATCAAGCCAATATGGATCAATGGTCGAGTTCTACACAAGTATCAAATGAGCCTCAAGTATCTAGTGACAATCAACGGGTAGGTGAACCATGAGTACCTTTGTGGGGGGAGATTCAAACGTTAGGTCTAATCCACACATATTTTTTCCCATGGAAATCCACGAGGATTCTAGTGAATATAATTTCGATCTGACTTCTATGGAACACCTCGAACAAGCACATGTTATTGACTTGAGTGATACAATGTACACACCTTCAAACAAAGTCATGTCCTTAAACCCTGAAAATGAAAACTTACGTAACGAGTCCTTAGCCCTTATTCATCCTGAACTTATTGATTGGGACTTGACCAAACCTAATGACTTACTCTATTTTCCCAATGACAATGTTATGTCCCAATACCTCAATGTGGTTGATCCATCTTCCAACAATGAATTCGATGCAAACATGATGATGGAAGCAAGGGTACAATTTCTTAATCTACAGGAAAAAAGAATAAAAAGTAAAAAAAATGAAAATGTCTAGTGGTGAAAACCACCATGTAGCAGTACTAGACCCCAAAAAAGTAAAAATAAAGGATGTTCCGAAGGTGAAAACCCAACTGTGGCACCTAAGGAAGAGAGATTGGATACTTTACCCGAACATGAAGAGGAAAGATCTCCTATCCTAATTGAGCCAACAGAAAAGGTCAACATTGGTACAAAATTGGAACCTAAATTCATTCATCTAGCAACATCTTTGACTCTAATAGAAAGGAAGGATTTCATCAAATTCTGTCAAGAAAAGAAAATCAACTTTGCATGGTCCTATGCAGATATGGCAGGATTGGATCCAAGCTTCATAATGCATCACCTTAATGTGAGACCCAAAGTAAAACCTGTAAAGCAAAAGTTGAGAAAAATGCATCCCCATGTGGCTTTATTAGTTAAAGTGGAATTGGAAAATTTACCAAAAGTTGGCTTCATAAGAGTTATAGCTTATGCAGAATGGATTTCCAATATTGTACATGTGACTAAACATGATAAATCCATTCAAGTATGCACGAATTTTAGAGATCTTAACCTTGCTTTCCTTAAGGATGATTTCCCATTACCTAGCATTGGTGCTATAGTGGATTTGACAATAGGACATTCCATGTTTTCATTAATGGATGGATTTAGTGGCTATAATCAGATCAGAATAGAACCTGAGGATCAAGAAAAGACTTCTTTCACTTTCCCTTGGGGTAATTTTTGTTGGCATGTTATGCCCTTCAACCTTAAAAATGCTAGAGCTACCTATCAAAGGGCAATGACAACCATCTTTCATGACATGATGCATACCTTTCTTGAAGATTATGTGGATGATATTTTAGCAAATTCACATGAAAGAAAAAGACCATCTACCTATCCTAGAAAAAATATTTACAAGATTAGAATAATTTAAAGTAAGGTTAAATCCAAAAAAATGTGCATTTGGTGTCCAATCCGAAAAGCTATTGGGCTACATAGCTTCATCAAAAGGGATATAAGTGGATCCAAAAAAAATACAAGCCATTATGGAAATGGAAACACCCAAAAATATTAGCCAAATGAGGTCACTACAAGGAAGATTCCAATCTATTAGAAGGTTCATCTCTCAATTAGCGGAAAAGTGCCACTCTTTCACCAGATTGCTACACAAGGATACTATTTTCAAATGGGATGATGAATGTGAACAAGATTTTACCCTATTGAAGACATACTTGGTAAATCCACCTATTTTGATGCCTCCCATCAAAGGTAAACCCTTACTATTATACATTTCAACAACAGAGCGATCTTTAGGGGTTTTATTAGCACAAGAGGATGATGAGGGCAAAGAAAGAGAAATCTATTATTTAAGCAGATACTTGATCAAGTATGAGTTGAATTATAGCTTCATGGAGTGGGCTTGTTTAGCGGTAGTTTTTGCCTCCCAAAAACTATGACATTACATGTTGATGCACAAGGTTAAGTTGATTTCCAAAATCGATCCACTAAAGTATTTGCTTAGCGAAACAACCCTTACAGGAAGGATTGCTAAATGGGTGATGGTATTAAGTGAATTTGATATTGAGTATGTGGACCGTAAAGCTATCAAGGGACAAGTCATAGCAGATCAATTGGCGGAGAATCCTTTAGTTTCTACTCATCCTATTCAGATAGAATTTAAAGCTATAGAGATAGTAAATGTGGAAGCAAAAGCATGAAGTTATATTTTTATAGATCTTATACTCAGCATGGATCAGGCGCCAGTACTTTATTGATCACACCACAGGGATACACCATTCCTAAGTTCTACAAACTTTTGTTCCCATGTACCAATAATATTGTAGAATATGAAGCTTTAGTCATATGCATTAAAATGGATTTAGAATGGAACATGACAGAGCTGCAAGTATATGAGGATTCACAATTGGTCATCAACCAAATTAATGATGAGTATCAAACTAAGGATGACAAGTTGATGCCGTATAAAAGGATGGTAGATGACTAGAAGAATTATTTTGTCTTGATCACATTTGAACAAATCTCACGGGATAAAAATAGAGCAGTAGATGCTATGGCTACTTTGGCTTCATTACTTCAAATGCCTGATCAGAATGCTAGGTACGAGTTCTTGGTGGAAGAATTGGTGAAACCTTCTTTTGACCTACCTGAAACTCAAATCATCTTCCTTTTAAATGGACATGACTCACCTTGGTATGGACCCATCTTTACCTATCTTAAAGACCAAGTTTTACCCTTGGACCAAACCCGCACACAAAAATGACACTTCATACGCCAAGCGACTCGCTATACTATCTTATCTGACACATTGTATCGCAAAAGTCTTGACGGAATGCTACTTAGGTGTCTATAGGATGAGGAATCAAAATTAGTTTTACGAGATGTTCATGAGGGTATTTGTGGGTCTCATTCGAGTGAGTTAAACCTAGCCAAGAAAATCCTTCACATGGGGTATTTTTGGAAAACCTTAGAAAAAGATGCTTGCCACTTTGTCAAAGTGTGTCCAAAATGTCAATATCATGGAGACATGATTCATGTGCCCGCACAATAGTTACACCTGATCATTACACCATGGCCTTTCTATCAATGGGGATTTGATCTTATTGGGATGATTTATCCACCTTCATCCAATGGTCATAAATTCATTATAATTGCAACATAATATTTTACCAAATGGGTAGAAGTTGTGCCATTGACGACTGCAACGGGTAAACAAATCTCTATGGGTAAGTGCAAGAATTTGAGTACCAATTCAATGGAAGTCTTGTGGACTTGAAAACTGCCGCTAGAAACGGGCACCTGTTTTAGGCTCGGACACCCGATCCAAAATTTAAAAACGGGTGCCCATTTTTTACATATTTTTTTTAAAAAAAAAAAAAATTATTTAAGAAACTCATTTTTACATGTCGATTTATTATATTTAAGAAATGGGTACACATTTTTAAATGTCTGCCCATTTTTTAAAATTTGAATTTAAAAGACCACCCTTTGCATTGGATTTCGGTTCGGGACAGGTTTGGTGGGACCAAGCCTATGCTTGGACCTCCAAAATAATGGCTAAGGCATTTGAATACCAGATTTCTGTCTTGTCGTAATTTTTTGAGCGTCTTCCTAATCAATTTTTTTGACAAAATGAAAACCCATTAGAGCTCTTACTGTCTAGATTTCATAAATATATATTTTATGGTGATATGATAAATTTTACTATTTTTACAATATTTATTAATCAAAAGTGGTATCTAAACTTAAAATAGTAAGGTTCACTAAAACTTTAATAACTTTTTTGATTTTAGGTTTTTGAAAAAATGAATGATATGAGCTCAATATTCATAGAATTTTCTTCAAAATAAAAAAAGTGAAATTTTCATCAAATTATGGTGGTCGTACACAAGAGGTTTTGAAAATGTATTCTATAGTCAATTAAAAATTAATAAAAAAAACATATTCAATTAAAAAAAAGAAAAAATATTATGACCAATCTTTGATGTGTTAGGTACCTTCCTCCATAAGGATTTAGAAAAAATCATTTATTTACTTCAAAATAGGGTGGTCATACACATGTGGGGTATGGTCCTGAAACATACATTTTGAAAAAGGGGTTTTTAAACATGCCTACTAAAATATATTTTCTACCATGCAGGTATCCAAATAAATTACACATTTGAAAACTAGACTCTGAGCACTACATTTTCTATTATTGTATTGTTTTGAGATTCAATCTCTAAGTGCCTCAAATTTTGACATCAATTGACAAAAAAATTGAAAAATAGGGACTCAACTTCTTGCAGCCACCCCTATGTTTATTCTAAATCACATCATTTGTCGATTTTGTATTCCTCATACCATCATCACATACAATGGAAAATAGTTTAAGAATAAATATGTGGATGAATTATGTGAGACATTTCGCATTACACACCATTCTTCCTCCATTTATTATCCTTAAGGAAATGGTCAAGCCAAATCCACAAATAAGAACATCCTCAAAATATTGAAAAGATCAGTTGACAAATCAGGAAGAGATTGGCATATACAAATAAACTCCACATTATGGGCCTACAGAACAAGCATTAGAACACCAACGGGGGCAACACCATTCTCTTTGGTTAATGGGGCAGAAGCTATTCTACCTTTGGAGATTGAAATCCCATCTTTGAGAGTCTCATTGCAAGGACTGATAAATGATGAGGATTATAGGGTTGCAAGACTTCAACAATTGGAATTGTTAGAAGAACATCAAACTCAAGCTTATGAGCACTTGAAAGTATACCAAAATAAAATCTCAAGGAATTACAACAAAAAGATAAAACCTGGAGCATTTCAAGTGGGAGATTTAGTGTTGAGAGAAAACCCTAAAAACCAAGAAGAAAGAGAAAAGAAAGGAAATTGGGAGGTAAATTGAATTGGACCTTTTGTGATTACTTCTTCTTTTGGCATGGGGACATACAAGTTAGCTGATTGTGAAGGAGATGAGCTACAAGAACCTATCAATAGCATCCACCTAAAGATGTTTTACACCTAAAAAATGAAAGTGTATAGGTTGAAAGAGTATCAGACGAAAGAGTATCCGATGAGATTAGCATCATTCTTTTTACATGAGAAAAGTTCAAAATCCAAAAACATGAGAAAAAATCAAAATCCAAAAAAAATGAGAAAGATAAAAAATTCAAAAACAATGGAAAAGCAGAAAAGCATAAAAAGAGGAAAATTGAGCACGAAGAAAGCAAAAACATTCAAAAGATCCAAAAATTGATTGTCTTAGTGAAAAACTAGTAAATAGGTGCCTTGATGATATCAAAAAAGAAAAAAGAAAAAAGAAAAAAATCAAAGAAAAAATTTTGAAAAAGAGAAAAGTGCCTTGGTGAAAACCTTGCAATAATCATGACGGATGCATTTTCCATATAACTGTATATATCATTGCATCTGTCATTTGTGCATAGTCATAATAAATTCTTTGAGTTGCATTGTCAAAATTGTTGTCACATACTAGGTTTCATTTGCCAAGATTTATACATGGTCTCACATTCACTTGGGGGCAAAGCATTGGTTTTGATACAAATAGATTCGATAAGTGCTACTTTTGGTCACATGACATGAGAGATTTTCAAAACTTCAACGGAGATATATTTTTGAACCTTTGATGTACATCATTGTTCAACCCGAGCATTCGATCTTGCAACTTGATCCTTGAACTTCATGACCTTATTATCTGGATTAAAATTTGACAAAACCTAAAAGATCAGAATGGATGGACTTCTATTGAAAATCTTGATACAATAAAAAATACTTGAATTTTTTGATGATGTTCATTGAATCATGTTCTTTTTATCTAATCAATGATGTTTCGACTAGATTGGCGATGATGAAGCCATGATATTTTCTTGATTTTTGTGTGACTGTCTTGAGGAAAATCCACCAACCTATGTGAATTTGTCTAAGGACATGGTCATCAAAGAATCATCGAGGAAATTCTTATATGAAGGAGGTTTGACCTTTGTTTGTTTACGCAAACGGATACCTTGGATATTTTGATCATCCATATCTTAATACCAAAATCCAATTGCAACATTGAATCCGATGAAACCGGTATTCAGACTCCCATAGTTGATTATTCAACTAGTGAGGGTTGTACTAGTTTCAACTGATTACAAGATCGATGAAAACACTATTCATATTATCATTATGTGGTTATCCAATCAATGATGATTATACTAGCTCCTAGTTCACAAAAAGCTCAATGATGAAAATATACCTTCTTTTGCATTTCTTTCGTAAAGACAAAAGTGACAGTTAGTTGCATTTAATTCTTATATTAATTGCATTTAGGGGATTTCCTAAGTTCAAGGGGGTTAATTATTCAAAAAGTTGATGTCTTTATCTTGATTCAAATCAATCAATTATGGAGAATTTCTTGTGAATTTACCATTGCATTCATTAAACATTATTTACAAGTTATACATCATTATTCATTATAAAAAATCCATAAACATTTCATTATCCACATAGGTGCATTTCATTAAAATTTTACGTTTTTAAATATCAAAAATACAAAAACACAACATACATTCATAAGATCATTGCATTGCATATATTATTTAGAATTGCATTCATCATAAATTAAAAAGCATGTAGAAATATATTTGTATACATATTCATTCATCTAACTATGTCATATCAATAAGACATTGCATCCATAGCATGTAAAATAAAGTGCATCATAAACATCATATAGAATCATATTATCAAAGGAAGTCTCATATATATCATCATGGAAGTCAAAGCCATCATATAATAAATGAAAATTAGATGTCTGAGATATCAAAGCTACATCATATCAAAATGGTACATCAAAGTCCTGATCAACTCAATATATCTGATACATCTGAAATACATATGATCCAATGATATCGATATCAATCATGACCCGTTAAGGGCACCTGATGCATCTCTTATCCCTATAAAACCCATACAACCTGTACCATCTGGATCTTTGTCTCCTGATCTATCACGTGTACTAGGAGGAGCTCGACTGGAACTAGCACCACTGGCTATCTGATCCATCCTGGCCATAAACTGTTGCATCATAAGAGAAACATGATCAATCTAATCACTCATAGCTGTCATCCTAGCATGTAAAGTCCTAACATCTTGTGTCAAGGTATCTATATCCTGAGGAGCCTAAGGATCCTTTGGAGCCCGAGGTGCCTGTGGAATCTATGGTGCAATAGGAATCTGAGGAACAATTTGTGGAGGCACCTGTCTCTGTGGAGGAGCCTGTCCCTGTAAAGGAACCTGTCTAGCAACAATTATCTGAGCCTTTCTGGCCACTCTTTGTCATGGATGACCCCATACTGCTGCTGGTACTTCATGTACTGGTCTCATCCTAAAACCACCCCCTCTCCCTCGCACATGACCACCCCTTATCTGTGGACCCCCATGTCCTCTACCTCTTCCTACAACTCTCTTGATTCGGGGACCTCTCTGTACTCTCCCACCACCACCTCCATCATCATCATCATCATCATCAGGATTATCCATGTTAGGAATCGTCTCACCAGGATCAGTGAACCGAGGGAATCTACGACGAGCAAACCAATGGGAATAATCTGCCAACATCCCTGCATCTTCTATATTCTCACGCATATCCCACCGCATGTACCCCAATTTTTCTATATGATCACATGCATACTGATAATCAACCTACGCACCCCACATCAATCTCTCAACCTTTACCCGAGCATATAATGCCAAACCCTGTGGTATATCCCAAATCCTGCCATACTAACGAGATACTCTATAGAAAACAATATCTCGATCCCTAGAGGTGACCGACCTATCATCCATCAAGGTGTGAACATATATGGAAACTCATCATCATCCTCTTGCCATGCCTCACAACCTAGATATGGTCTCCAGATAACCTGATCAATATCATCAAGCATGCGTCTCCAGTAATCTAGCTTGCCCAGCTGAGGCTGAACAACCATGCCCTCATACAAATATGCATATGGTCATCCAGGATCTCTCTTCCTGGTAGCAATAAGCCTCGAAATAGGGATGTGCTCCCATGTCCATAACTGTAAAAGCATCGCTCCAACAGACAATACATCACTACCTCTATATACAACATGGTGCAACTCATGATATAACTGTGCAAAAATACATGAACCCCAATCAAATCTCTGGGGATGAGCGATCATATCTTTGATTATGCAACCCCAACCCACTGTGAATCCATGACCTTGTCGATATGGTAATAATACTCCACCAATCAGTGTACCTAATACTGAAGGAAGAGGAGGAAATGAAACAAAGTGATCCCAAGGGATACTCTCGTCACCAATTATCAGATCTGCAAAGATCCGTATGCAAGCGCTACCATCACAAACTTGGTCGTAATATACCCTCTCTCCTCGAGTCAGGATCCTCAATAGCCTATACACGTCCTCTGGCATGATAGTCCTCTCCCATAGGAAAATGGAAGGTATTATGGTCAGATTTTCATCGCTCTGCCATAGCAGTAAGTAATCCTCGGTTCATCTGGAACCGAGGTAACTCAAGGAGGTAAACAAACTGCATCGACTGATAATGCGTCTCTCATGACCTGACAAATGGTATACCATATCAGAAAGCCAAGATGGAACACCCTAGACATATAACTTCCGCAATGGTACCTATTTTGAAAATCAAGTCAATTCGATTAATATCATCATTCAAGTAACTTATTCTACATCAATCAATCATCAAATCAACCTATCGCTCTTTTTGAGCAACATCAACTATTTTTCCTAATTCTATATTGTGAGAAGGGTGAAATACATCAGTTTATCTTATCCTACCTATCTAATTGATATTTCAACATCCATCTAACCCATCATCCTAACATCCTATACACTTGGTTTCATTACTAAATCCAACCAGCTTATCTTTGCAATCAATCTGGTATCTGATCTATCAGACACAATCAACAATGATCAAGGTTTTCCATTCTTTACACTTAGGCGTAATTTTTCCTATGTGTACACTTTATTTAAAATGGTGTGCATGTCATTTCAGGTTATGCGTAACTTCATTTATCCTATGCGGCATTTCATCATTCATAGGCGTAACTTGGCCTAGTATGCGATACTTTGTAGTATAGGCGTGGCTTAAACATTGGTACGCGTAACTTAAAACTAGGGTTTCATATGTGTAACTTGGGATGTTTCATACACAACATTTTTCTAGTTGCTATGCGTTGCTTCACTACGCGGATGCACAACTTTAGCTTCCTACAAACAACTTTATCTATTCCTACGCGTAACTTCACTATAAATTGCAAGAAAAACCCTAACTAGACGTAAAAAAATTGTTTAAATGAAGTAATAAATGCTTGAGAAGGTAGAAATCACTCACTGGAGGTCCGTACTCAGCTGGCCTCTGGAATCTGCGCCCACTCTCAGATCGATGCTCGCGTATGGGGACCACCATCATCGGAATATCTCAAAGTCTCAGAGAAACAATGAGAGGTCAAAAGTAAAAATGAAATTTTTACTTCTATTTATACTTTTTGACCTAATTTTCAAAATATTTTTACCCTTTGACCTTAAAATTGACATTTTTCATCATTGGGGCATGTTGTGATCAATTTTTCATCTGGTTTCCAGAAATGAAAACATAATTGACCTACTAATTTCATTCTTTAATATCTTTTTGCCTCTGATATTCAATTTTATATTCATTTCTGAGGGGGCATCATATGGTCAAAACATTATTTTTATCACATGTTCGCAATGACAACAAAATCTGGGGTACTAAAATTTCAAATATATATCAGTGGGGCATTTTCTGCGTTATCCTTCATCATTTTTTCGTATCAAGGTTTTTTATCAGGCACTTCATCAAACATCAAGTTGTCATCAAATTTCACATAAGGTTTTGCATCAAGATTCAAATTAGAGTATTACATCATTGTATCAGATCAATCAGTCAATCAGATATGGACATCAATTTTCTTTGAATCAATGCACTTTGTACACAAATTCAAAGAGGGGCATTTGTAGACACCTAAATTTGGTCAGGTGTACTTAATCAAATCAAAATAAAATGTTATCAAATCAAATGGATTAAATTCAATCAAAAGGGACTAAATCACATCAAATCAAAGGATCAATTAATAATATATCAATTAATTAAATATAAGCCTAAAAGGGATAAATCAAAGCCATATAATTGATTTAATTAATTAATTATATAGTTTAAATCAAAAATCAAAATCAACCTATTCCCTTACATGGATAATTTAATTAATTAATTAAATTGATTAATTCCTTATTATTTTCAACAAAGAAGATAAGAATTCAAAGAGCCAATGAGAATCAAGGATTGAAAGCACATGGATCACTCCAAACTTTGAAATCTTGATCACTCATTTGACCCTTTAACATCATCACCACTCAATTTGTCTCTTTGTCCCAACCTTTGAGACCACCATTTAAATGGTCTCTCCATTTGAAACCATTTGAGAGTCTTCAACTCAACCAAGCTTTGATCATGATCAACATAATTATACCCCCTACCCTTGGGAAATCCTATAAATGCCATGCATTTTGAGAGCATTAAGGATCCTAAACATTCATGGGCAATTGCATCTACACTATAGAGAATTTTATCAAGAGCATAGTATTTGAGAGAAATTTGAGAGCATAATTGAATGAATTGCATTGCAATTTGAGAGTTGAGAGCTATATTTAGGCATTATCATACATCAATTCTCATTCTAGGACTGTCACTAATGGAGATTAAGGCTGAGAGCTTCATTAGCATGCTTAGTTAGAGAGCCATGGAATGCTAAATGTTATTTTGTCAATTCTTTGAATTAAATTAGACTTTTCTTTCCATAGAATTGATAGATTTCAACCTAATTTGATGAAGGTATACTTTAGATATACACAAAAACAATATTACATTAATAAGTTAACTAAAATGCTAACTGGAACAAGATCTAGTACTATGATCTCATCCACTATCAACTAACTTTGCTTCAACATAGTTCTCTACTTTTTATAGGAGTGAGATTTCCAAGCAAATAACATTAGTAGCCTTAAAAGCTTTCATTGCACTTGTCACTCTTCATAAGAGTTTGACATATTCACTAACAGAAAATGCACCCAAGAAAACTAAAAAAATGGAATGCTAAATGAGACATGGTTGTGCATCATGGGGCACACAACTGTATCGGGGTGAGACATTTTCCTTCAGTTGCACAATAATTACCAGTCACCTGGTTCAACCCGTGTCATTCATGGAAATGACAAGTTCAAAAACACTGTGATGCTCAAAGGTTCCTTATCTACAGTTTTGACCATGTCTTCCTCATAGTAATAATTGGTCCACCATCCCATCTTCTAGTTTTACAATTGCATATTAGCTCAAACAATGGAGGATATATACAACACATCGAAATACTTCAATATGTCAAATTAATCAAGATTGTTTACCATTTCACACAGAATTAGAGCTATAATATATAACATTATATCATGTATATAATAACCATAATAACCATCATAATGTACTCAAGTATAACCAAGTTAGAGAAGTTTTCTAAAATATCTTGAAACTGAACGTAAAACATCTCTAAAAAGACACAAAACATGGACTCATCACACCCACCTACTTAAATTTTTGCTTGTCCTCAAGTAGGTTGACTATTATAGTAAAGAACATCAAGTCTGCAATCCACAACACGCTTGACTCCTATGTCTTCAACCATGTAGAAGCCTTTCTTGCCTCTAATATGCTCATACCTCTCTCTGTCCTTAACAAAATCCACTACATGCCCTCCCAACTAGTGTGGCACTGGGTAAAGGAGTAATGTTGGCTAAAAATTTAAGGAAAGCCAACTATTCTTGGTGTCCATTGCTGCTCAAATGTACTTCAATGTCCTAGATTCCAGTGCAATGCAATTATAAATGGAGTGAGGCTCCTTTTTAATGCTTGGGTGAGCTACGACCATCACACTTGACATGCATCCTTTAATTCCTACCCATGTGCAAAAATCAAATCCTTAATTCTGTCATAATCCTATAGTTATCATTGTTGAATTGTATCTACAGCTGTACATTTTTCCATCATTTCAACTCACTCATTAATTATCTGTGATGGTTTCTCTACTTCTTCCCTTACATATAGTGGGTGACTCTTTTCTCTCTCCCTGTAGGTCTGTGCTAACTCTCCTTGTTCCTTCTCATTTTTTAGATAAGAGATTAAAGCTGTTATCTATATATCTCCAATATAAAACAAAGGATTCCAAGTTGAGTTGTATGGTACTCCTAATTTATGCATGTAGAACTCACATAATTGATCTTGCATGTCTTGGGGTACTTTAGCAAAGCAAATAAGAAATATTCTTGGCTCAACCAATGAGAGAAAAATATTACTCAATAGTGGACTAATTTGGAACATAGAATTTTTTCTTACAGATAAAGGGAAAAAACCTTGCTAGGGATCTACGAATATGCAGTTGATTTGCCTAATATTCCATGTGTTCCAAAGATTCCTTTAGTTCCTTGATCTCTTCCTCTTTCTCCTCAAGCTATGTATCAAAGTCAAGCTACATTTTTTATTTTTCTTTAGCCCATTGATTTTTGTGCCACATAAATTTCAAATACAATCTCCATATTTCCATGCCAACTGACACTGTGGTAAGAATAGGCGATGGTTTTGTGACAACTTATTCTTCAATACCTTCCTCTTGAAATTTCTTCTTTTTGTTGGGCTTAGCCTTAACCTTGGTTTTCAAATTCTTCACTTGTGTATTGAATTCTGCAACTTTAGCCTTTACAAATTTTAGCTCATCCTCAAGAAGTTTGGTTTTTTGTAGTGCAACCTACAATTCATCATCTTCATTATCATCTATGATTATGTACTCTGGTTTCCCTCCAGATATTGGATCCAATTATTTTGGAGAAATTGAAGGCATAATAGAGTCAAGGTTTGGTTTTGTCTGGTTCCTTGGAGGCTCAACCTCATATTCCTCTACATAAGGAAATTCCTCTTCATTAGGAAGTTCTTTTTCCAACCCAAAGTCAATATTTCCTACATCACCTTAATCATATGGTTCCTCCAAATTATCCTATTCAATTCCTTCTTATTGCAGTTTCTCCCTTTATTTTTCTCCTTTAAACAAATACTCCCTTTTAGAGTTTGTATCTTCATTTATAAAAATGTGTCCTGAGGGCTTACATGGCTCACTCTTCTTGCTAAGGTGACATCAACACCTTTTATGGGTTTTTATGTCCCTTACGTAACTATTATTTTTTTACCTTAGACGTTGCCCCAACTGATTGCTCATTAAATTTTTCTGTTATAGGTTCTGCCTCTCCAATTCCCTCTATCTATTGTTCTAGAGTAATTCGTTCTTCTTCAAACCTTTCTTCTTCTTTGAACCTCTCTTTTTCCTCAACCCTCTCTCCTTCCACAACCCTCTCTATTTCTTCTATCCTTATCTCTTTCTACTTGGATCTAGAGGGTTTATCCTTCAAGGGCTTCTTCTCGGAGGGTTCTTCTTCTTGCTTTTTGGTATTTTTACTAGAGGAAAAAGAAGGTATTGACTCCTTACATTTCCTTTGTCTTGACTTGAATGAAGATGTTTATGGTTCCTTTGAAAACTCATGCCTCTAATTATGTGAAGTTGTAGACACTTCCGCAATGGTTTTAGGTGATTTCTTTTTAGATTTTTTTGGAGTTTTTTATTTACTCATTATCTCCTCCTATAAATCCATGTATTCATGTGCAATATCTTGATCTATAGTGGAAGATGCTAGAGGGTTTAACCCTTCCTTTTCTAATTGTTGATTAAGTTGTGCATTCCCTTCATCATTTATTTCTTCATTTGGTGTTTTTTGGAGTCTATTGGGAAAATTATCATAGAAATTCACACCAAGAAATATTTGGATACTGGATATAAAGAATCCATTTTACCAATAATACAACTAAATAGTTATGAGAAACTGAGGTCTATTTATCCTTTTTCCTATACTTTATAGCCATCATAGTTAACATTCAATGTTGATAATTTAGAAGATTAACTAGTCTATTAGGTCTTCAATGACTCATTAATTTGATATGGTATGTATGCAATAGAGAATTATTCCTATCACATGTTATGTACCTGATTACATGACCTACAATCTCCCTCTAGAGTGGTGGCAGTGATAAATGTTGCATACGCTGGGTTGTAGACTCAAATTCCTCTCCTGGTCGTGCAAATTCTCTCCTTGCAAATTCTGCATCTTAAGATGTTGGGTACTCTTCCCCCATTTTAGGAAGGCTAGACAATTCTGATATCATGACCTCACATGCATAAATTCTATGCCCCTTAACAATTGCTTCATTATTCACCAAAGTGGTTGCAAATTGTTATGTCATTTCAGGATTATATTAAGTCAATCCTAAGAAATAGTAACCCCAACCAACTCATTCAAAGAATGACTGACTACTTGCATCCTGAAGCACCAGTGTATGGTCTACGGGTTCCCTATGGATATTATTTCCACCCATTGCTTCCTCTGGTTTTTATTTTCTAATGATTCTTTAACAACCCAATTTACAAAAAAATCTCATAAACTCTGTATATACACTACACACTGTTCTCCCTTTTGCAACACAAAGATAACCTAATCTATAACTGGCTTCTGTTATCTTTTAAAATCACAGTGAAAAAAATGAGTGTTATGTGAATGAATGATTTCATTATTCTAACTTAGACACAACTGAAATAAATCCATTCACATGCAAATTAATTTTAAGTAATAATTATATTGACAACTCACTGATTAGGAGTGTACATGGTATCACCTCAAATATCACACACATTACAATATGATGACACACAAGTTTAGAAATGGAAAATTGTTGAGTCATAGAAAAGACAGACATGTACTTTTGTACAATTGACATGACTTAACACACAAGACACCACCCGACTTAAATAAATACTCATTTTTCCTCAAATGAGGGAAATTATTTGAAAAGACATAATATTATATGTTACATATAATAAATATAAATATGTTAGATGATACTAATCAATCATAATCAATCGAGGTCGTTGATGTCACAACTTACATCATTTAATTTATCAAATATCAAATCAGGTGTGTCCTAAGGATGTCTGCGATAAGAATTGTGATTAGTTTGGTAGTTTTTCACTGTGAAACGCTGATTGGATTTTTTATCATGCTTTGTCAGGAGCCCTCAAGAATTCTTCTTCTTAAAATTTTTGAAAGACTTTAATGTTGTCTAAACTAGCTATAACTCTAAAGGTCATTGAATCTACTTCCTATTGTATCTCTTGATTAGGAATGATTTGTTGGTATAATAGATTAAACATTACTTTGAGGGAATGTTGTGTGGAATTCTAGCATTGAAAGGAGATAGCGAGATCTAAAACAAAAGTCAACTACTTTAATTGTAGGGGAATTCAAACTATTTTGAAATTACTTGAAAATAAATCGAGTTACGCTTGGATATAAATTGAAATACTATCTATTGCATTCATTCCTATATTCCACATTCCATTCCAACAAAATCTTGTTAAACAAGACCATTACCATCATTCTTCCTCATTTGAATCTATTGAATTGAAATAACTAATTAATTCTAAAATAGAAAGCAACTCTATCCAATTGCATTTATCAATGAAATCTGAAAGGAAACTATCCTAAAACAACACTAAACTGATTGTAATTTAAACAAATAATGATTCAATCAACTCTGAACATACAAATTCTACTGTTCAACATGAACTAAAGAATGGTAAATATACTAAACAAAAAATGAAATACTTAGAAACAAATCAATGATAAGATCACCTCCCTTAGGTTGAGCGGGCCCTGCTCTTCCTCTGGTGGGATCTTTAACATAGAATTATATCAAGTTGCAACTTTCATTCAATTGGCCCCCGTAAGGACTAAAAATAGGGTTTTTACACTCGAAAACTACTTGCACAATAAATTCAGTCCTACAAGAAAAACTTAACTTGCGACTAACTATAGAGGGATATATATACATATCCTCTTATTTAAATTTGAAATCTACAACATTACCCTCTTAGAAGGATAATGTCTACAAAGCAGCATGACATAACTAAAAGTTCTGTTAAAAGAAAAAAAAAAAACAACGAACTGAACAGGAACTCGAAGGTCCACCAAATATCAACAAGATTTGACAACAACACAATTTCCACTAAAGTTGGAACTATCAAGAGCTCTAGGTGTTCAATCAATCAACATGATTAATCCCACATAAAGAACTGAATTTCAAAATCTGGAATAACACTAATCAATGCAAACTAGATTATAGGATCAAACAGTAGAGATAACCGACAATGCTAATCAATTCAAATCAAAAGTTATGCATTTATCATAGAATACCAACTTTGAATATAAGTCCACAATTAAGTCAACATTATATCAAAATATGAGACATATAAACATACATATCGTCACTACGTTCATTGATTAACAAAATATCATAAATTTTTAAGGCATTATTAAAGCATTAAAAAGGTAATATTTTATGCTCATCATACCTATCTTCCACTATTCTATAGAATTGTACTAAGAACATACTAGTTTTTACATATACTGAAGATTTATCATATATACCTACATTACCAAGAGTAGAAAACTTCCAGACCATAAAGCTTGAGGGAACATAAACTCAAACTTTATCGGAACATATGGAACACATTGTTTGACATCAATGAAAATAAACAATATATTTCTAACAATCTCCTCCTTTTTCATTGACGGAAAACAACCACCAACAATGTCAACTCCCTCTTATTGTAAGAACGACATTTCCTTTATATTTCTCCCGCTTTATCATCAAGGACAAAGGTTAGGAAAAGATATACCACTGCACAAATCTGATAACCAAACGCCAACATCAATCCAAGATTTTTTTTAAAATGAAACATAAAGCTTCTCCTTACCAAATGCACCAAATTGTTGTATTAAGAAAGATAGAGAAAGGGGAAACCATCCTTAGTTCTTCTAGAGAAACTTGAAATTATGGTCATATGATGAAGCATGTCTCTAGTAAAATAAATCATAAGATCAAAACAAGTCTTTCAATATATTATCCTACCCTTCTCTTTATTTTTCCTTTGATCTGTCGCATCTCTAGTTCTTGTAGCATCAAACATAGTTATCAAAACAACTTCAAACTCAACCTTCTCTATGTAGTAGAAAATCATATTCTCCTTTATCCAATCATCATTATTAGTATGAAAATTATCCCACAAACGTACCAACTTATCAAGAGGACTTTTATAGTTAACAACATTGTTATTCAAATGTTCCTTAATTTTTGATCCAATAGATACATCAAACTTCCAATTCATATTTGAGTACAAGTTAGAAAGAATAAATTTTGACATTATTATCCAAATAAACGCCTTTTTGGACCAAAAAAAATAAATCTTTTATTCAGAGAAGTATTCATACCTCATTGCCCTGTTGAAAAGATACCCAACATCCAGTCTTGAAGGGGAAAGAAAATGGAAACTCCCCCTCAAACCGTGCAACCTGATTCATTTAGCAGAGGAAGAAACAAAATCTGAAATGGATGTTAGATCACCATCTGAAACACCTTTTGTATTCCACAATAAGTATATCATGTTTCTCTCTTTTGAATCTTTTGTAATTGTTAAACAATCACCTTCTTGAACATACTTATAGAACTTGCCAATATGTCCCGTCGTATTATATCTATAGAAAGCCAGACCATCCTTGTAGAATCTTGCAATGTGTCCTTTCTTGTTACATTTACAACAAATCAAATCATCATTTTTTTTTTGCAGTTTCATTATTTCTAACATTGATATTTATACTATATTCCATTTTTCTATGTCCATATCCATTGAAACCATAGAAATAGTCATTGAAATTATTAACACTTTGGTTCTCATTCATTCTACTGTAATTTATTTTACTTCTACATTGAACTTCCTCATGACCTAACTTATTGCAATGGTAACATCTTCCATTGAAAACTAAATTCCTTCTCAAAATTTTATAATCATTGACTATGTGTCCTACACCTTTAAAATAAAATAGATACCATCAAAGGAAGAGAACCTGGAAAGATTAGAAGGATATCTCTTATTCTTCATCCTTTTTATGTTCTTTGTCTGCATTGGATTCTTCTTGTTGTTATGCTTCTGGTGTCTTGATCTGTTATTTTTCAGCTACCTCCGGTTGACCATGTTGTATTTATTTTCAATCTACTTCTGATCTTCTGTACTCCTTTTGTCTTCTCCAATCCGCTCTTGATTTACCATGTTCTTTTTGTCTTCCTCATGTTCCTTATTATCTTTCACATACTTCTGGTCAACCATGTTCTAATTTTCATTCTCATGCTTTTGAGTAGTCAATTTCTTATTGTCTTCCTCATCCTTCTAGTCTATTAAAATCCATCCAACATCATTTTCATCTTCTCTCTTCTTTTGTTCAAATATTTTCTTCTGGTCTAACATGTATTTGTTGGTTTCTTCTTGGTTCTATTTTACCATTATCCATTCGGTCTCTACCAGATTTTATGATTCAAGCTTTCTTTCTTCACTATCCTTCAACAAAGTGTGTCCCACTTTTTCTTGATCAAGCTCCATTTCTACATCATCTCCCCATATACCATTACATTGAGTTAGAAAACACAAATTTTCACACTTGTCTTCAGTATAATAGATATTACCACTATTCCTAAAACCTTCTATAACCCTTTTTCTAGTTTGTTTCTTTCTACAACCATCACTTTTGAACATAACTTCATAACCCTTTTTTCACATCTAACTAACACTTAAAAAAATATGTTTCAAGTCTTGAACATAGTAAACATCGTCAGTTCTATGCTTACCATCGATTGAAATGGTTCCTATGTCTTTGATTTGAGCACTTCCTTCTCTAGAGAATCTAATTGCTCCACCATCATAATCTTCAAATTTGATAAATCTTATTTTATCTCCGATCATATTCTTTGAGCAACCAAAATCTATAATCCATGCAACTGCAAAAAATTTAGCATATAAAGAAATATGCCCCCTTATTTGTGAGATAGTTAAGAACAAGGATTCCTCAATTGTTTCATTAGTTTCTTCTTCAAAAAAAAATATTCTTCCTTGGAACACAAGCTCTTTTTACTTCTACCTTTGAAATTAAACTTCTTTTTGAAATCTGCTTTCTTTTTATGGCCCTTTTTATCTTCATCTTTTGAATCACTGTGATAATCCTTATACTTGCAATATTAGAAAAATACTCTATCCCGCCACAATTGAAACATTTAAGAGGTAAATTACCTTTGTATCCACTAGTACCTTGCTTGAATCTTCTTGAAAAACATGCTTCAACATCCTCTGACATCTTGCATGTCTCTGGTTCAACATCTTCAATAGATTTGAAAGAAGTCTCCCTTTTTTCTCTTTCAACTTTTGCAAGCTCAAATCCATAAAGTGACCCATTGAAATGATCAATAGAAGATTGACTCAGATCATTGCTCTTCCTTATTGAACATGCCATAGGTATGAATTCCTTTGGTAGGGTTAATAAGATCTTGAGAATAACATCAGTATCTTCCTAATGTACACCGATAGCTATGATTCCATCATCAACATCAGTAACCCTATAGATGTAGCTCTCAATACTCCCATCTTCTATTTTTTCTCAAAAAATCATACTTATATTTGAGGATCGTTAGTCTTGCTTGTTTTGTCTTCAAATATCCTTAATACACCAGTACCATCTTTTCCCAAATTTATTTTGCAATTTTTAAGCCTTTCACTCTTCCCAAAGTTGTGTGACATAAAATACCGAAGAGGATTTACCTTGCTTTCCCATTTGGTTCCTTTTTATTTCTCTTCCTCTATAATCAAAGGTCATCCAAAAGGAGGATAAAAACTAGATTTAATTACCTTTCAAATACTATTCTATAATGTTTCAAGTTATGCTTCCATATTATTCTTCTATTAGGGGAAATATGTTGCATCAAACACTGTTACTTGAAAGGATAAATTATGCGCCATCCTGGATCTACCTCAAGCGGTCAAGCTTGTACCAGATAAACTCAGATCTTATACCAATTGATGAACACAATTTTTATGTTGAGAAGGGGGAATGAATCAACATAAAAGATAAAAATCCAACATATAACTCCAGTAACCACCAGAAGAAACAATAGAAAGTGAAGAATAGAACCAACAACACAAGAACACCAAGATAAAACAACGGTGAGCACTTTCCCACAAAGATAATTCAATGAAGTATATATTTTTATTACAAAATATTAGGAGCTCATTTCTCTGGAATGCCAATCAGAGTCTCATTGCCAATGCAACAATGAATATGAATAAAAAATAAGGCTTACTACCTTACAATACAAATAGAATCTCGTTGCTTTGTACTTGCATACAAAGGCTCACTTCCAAAGTAATAAACTCAAGTATTCAAGACTCATTGTATTAAAGTACTTATTCCCTTAAAGTAGATATAAATGCAATCTTCTGATAATGCAATTGATCTGAATAACACTGAAAGCATGATCCATCCTAGGAGAAGTACGAACCAAGAACATTGTATACATGTCCCAATGCTAGATCCAAAATAAGGAAAAACAATAACCAAAGATAAATCAAATGTGTAGAAGAAAGTAGCTAACAACTAGTTGTAACCAAACCTCCACACACTATGGAGAAATCTATATGCCCCATCAGAAGACATGTCAACATGCCACATTAGAGGCCATGTCAACATGTGACGTTAAAAGTTTCCAGAACATATTTTTGGATCAAAACAACTATGAGAATGACAATACAGGATGACATAGTCTCTAGAACACCGGGAACACACTCCTGATCACCAGAGAATACCAAAAACAAGACCAAAAATGGAATATATTTGAATGAGTAGTAGAACAACTTCAACCTTGATTTATGGAAGAGAAGTGCTTCGAAAAGACAAATAAATGCAATTGTAAAATTATTAATTGCATTGAAACACAGTGCTATAACACCATAACAATAGACATCCAGACCAAGAAGAATTTTGGATATAATAGTATAATATAGGAGCACTATAAAAAACCATCAACTCAAGATTATATGATAGATACATGCCTTTCTTTATTTTGAGACCATACATGATACATACTTGTCTTTCACTATTTTGTAGAATTGTACTAAGAACATACTAGTTTTTCAATATATTGAAGATTTGGCATATATACCTACATTACCAAGAATAGAAATTTTTTGGACCATAAAGCTTGAGAGAACACAAACTCAAACTCTACCAAAATATATGGAAAACAATGTTTGACATAAATACAAACAATAATCATATATTTCTAACAATATCCACCTCTTGGTGTCTTCATATTCCAATGTTTATCTGAAAGAGTGTCTTGATCCTATACTTACCCATTCCCTTTTCCCCAACTAAATAACATATGGATCTTACATGGCTATTATGGTCATATTCAAGTATGAATCCAACAATATGGATAAAATGAAATAAATATCAAACACCACCAAATAATGAGTAGATGAGATCTGTTGGAAATGGATTGAGTAACTAAGAGGGGAGGGGTGAATCAATTACCACTCCAAGTCCCTTATATGTCTTAATCAAACTTATCACTGTTACTCGGTTAAAATAGATATTATTTTGTTACTCGATTAACAAAGAAAAATATAAGTTATTAACTATGATTATCCTTTAGTGATTAAATGTAGAAACATAAAGTATAAAGAAAATAACATGTACACAGATAAAACCAAGATTTAATGTGGAAACCCAATTTGGGAAAACCACCAATTGCAACTAGTTACTGTTTTTCACTCTTCTGAAGTGAGCCCTGTTAGGAGCCAACCATGTTAAAGGTTACAATGCACACTGTTAGGTGTGACCCTGTTAGAGGATTTAATCACCCTGTAAGGAGTGGCCTTGTTAGAGGTCTTCAAACACTTCAATGTAGAAATGTCACCTTCTGAGAGGATTTACAAAAGACTATTAAGTCTATTATGTAAAGAGATTTAGATCACTACTACAATTGCTAGAGAGTAACAATGGATTGACCTGTTTGACGAGGCAACTGTCTTTGTTGATTAAGATATCTATTCTAGCTTTATACTGGATCCTCACTGATCAAATATTCTATTGCAGCTCTGTATGTTTTGTCCTTAATCAGAATCCCATCTGATTTTGCCTCCACACTTGACCTTATATATATGATAAGCCTTGTCAAGTCAGCTTGAATAACCTTCCAAATCAATAATAAATCTTAATTCTATCGGCTGCATATAACCAATTAACCATAAAATGTAAATTGTTGTTAGTCGGCTAACACTAAAAGCATAACTCGGTTAACACTGTAATCCTTCAATTCTTGACCATTACTGTAATGCCTGAGTGAACTCGGTTAGAACTGAAAATCACTTTGGTCTTCTTCAATGCCCGAGAGAACTTGGCATACATTGATTGTGCTCAGATAGGATTAGACATTTGTGTACACATCACTACATTTGTGTAAACATCAATGACAATACATAATTGAATAATTGTCATCAACAATCTCCCTCTTTGGCATTGATGGCAACACAACATGTCATAATACAAAGACTTATAGAGAAATAGTAACAATGATAAAATTTTATTAATGTCCTTAGCTTCACTCTGATCCTCATCTAAAAAACTCCCTCTGTCTTCACAATCACTGAAATATAGATTTCTCCCTTTTACATTAATCTCTATTTCTGATAAAATTTCTTCCTCTATCATCAATAATATTTCCTTTAATAATTAATTTTTGAATTAGCATGACATCAATAATCTCTCCCTCTTTGACAACCACTGCCAAAGACACTATCCAATACACATCCAATGAAGTTGTAATGTACATGTTTGTACTGATTAATATGCAATGAGCTCTGACAATCTGCATCAACATGTTAAATCTGTTTTGTAGCTCGGTTAATGCATCACTAATCTGTCCATTAGTGAGCCTCGGTTAGGGGAATCACCCCTAGATTTCCTCTAAGATAAAAGAATGCATCCTTAGGTAACGATTTTGTGAATATGTCTGCAATTTGTTCTTTAGTATTCACATATTCCAACCTTACTTCCTTGTCTTGAACCAATTATCTCAAGAAATGATATTGTATTGCTATATGCTTAGTCTTAGTATGCATCACAAGGTTCTTTGAAATGTTAATTGCACTAGGGTTGTCACAATAGATAATAATTGGTTCTTTGATTTCCTCCTTCATACCTGACAACAGATGTTTGAACCATATGATATTTGAACAATTCACTATTGCAGCAACATACTCTGCCTCTACTATAGAATGAGAAATGCAATTGTGTTTCTTGCTGATCTTTAATAGATCTAGGTTCAATTTCACTAAGCAAACATGTACCTTTAATTTTTTTCCTTGTCATTACTCCTTCTGACTGATCTCCAATTATTTGATCATTTGATCTCCTTTTGGGTGCATGATGCCTTCTGACATATTTTTCAAGTATAGGTTCCTTCCTCTTTGATTCTGGGCTTGATCCACTTGGTTCACCATGTTCAAACATTCTATTATGCTCTTTTGTCTAATACTCGGGTTCCAATATGTGAGACTTGGGTGCCTCTGTTTGAGACTCGGGTGTCTCTATCTACGACTCAACTCCCTTTGTCTGTGACTTAGTTTCTTCAGTCTGAGACTCAGTTTATTTAGTTAGCAACTCAGGTTGCACATGTTGCAACAAGGTTTGTGCTGATGAATTTGGTGGTTGACATGGTTGTTGTCCAATCACCATTTCTCGTGTCTTAGGTACAATATCAGGTTCATAATACACAAAGTTCCTATAGTCCTTAGGCTCTTTACTGCTCTATTCTTCACCTCTCTTTGCAAACTCATCAATCTTTACATGTACACTTTCTATGACTTTATGAGTACTAAGATTCAAACATTTATATGCTTTGCTTTTGCAGGAGTAACCTAGGAATATACCTTCATCAAATTTTCTATTTCTTGCTTCCTTCAAGATGTAACTTTTACTTCCAAATACTTTGAAATATCAAACATTGGGTTTATAGCCATACCATAATTCAAAAGGTTTTTGCTAAGTACCTTTCTTCAATTGAACTCTGTTCAAGGTGTGAATTGCAATGTTGATGGCTTCCTTCCAGTATTTGGTTGCAACATTCTTGTCAATCATCAAGGTTCTTGCACAATCCATAATAGATATGTTTCTTCTTTCTGCTATCCCATTTTGCTGTGGTGTACCTGGGGCACAAACTTGTCTCTTGATTCCTCTTTCATTTCATAATTCATTGAACTCATTAGAAAAGAATTCACCTCCTCTGTCAGATCTTAAGAATTTAAGTTTCTTTCCTATTTCCTTCTCAACTCTGGTAAGGTACCCCTTAAACTTCTGAAAATCTTTTTATTTTTCCTTGAGAAACATAAAAGTCATCATTTTGGAATGGTCATCAACAAATAGAATGAAATACTTATCACCTGTGTAACTTGTTGTTCCAATTGGTCCACACAAATCATTATGCACTAACTCCAAGACTTCTTATATATTGTAGTTCATTCTCTTGAAACTAGTTTTGCACATCTTCCCAATTTGACATTGTTTGCATATTTCCAATTCAAGTTTCTTCAGAATAGGAATACCTCTTACTCTTTTTTTCTTTCTTATGTTGACCAGGTTATCAAAATTCACATGACACGACCTTTTATGCCATAACCATATTTATTCTACTTGTGCAATAAAACATGAACTTTCAGTGAGATCAAGATAGAATAGATTACCTTTTGTTTGCCTGCCAGTTCCAACTAGGGTTCCCTTACCATCCAAGAGCTTGGCCTTACCATTCATGAATTCTACCTTGAAACCAATGTTATTCAGCTATGCCACACTTAGTATATTACGCCTTAGTCCTTCAACCCAATAAGAATTATCACATTTGATTCCTTCAGTTAGAGCAATACAACCTTTACCTTTCACATAGAAAGGTTCATCATTCCCAAAACTGACACTCCCACCATCATAGCGCTCAAGATGTTCAAATTTGGTTTTATCACTAGTCATGTGGTGAGAACAACACTATCAATTATCCAAGTGTCATTCTTGCTAATATGTGAATAAAGTGTTTTCTTTTCATTATCTTCATTGTCCGACTCATCCTTAATAGAAATGTAAATCATTTCATCTTCATCTTCATCACTATCAGAATCTTTTGCAATATAAAAAGATTTCTTACCTTTGTCCTTGTATCTTTTGTAATTCTTGAAATCCTTCTTTCCTTTTTACTTTTTGAACTTTTTCTCATCTTTGTCTTCTTTGTTTGGACACTTAGCAACAATGTGACCAACCTCATTATACAAAAAGAGAATCAATGGTATTCTTCCTTTGTACTTTCCTTTGGAAACTCTCTTTTCAAGTAATACTTCAATGATATCCAGATCCTCATCATCACTATCACTATCAATCTATTTTCCTTTTGAGTTTCTATCCATCTTACCAAGGTTTAATTTAGCTTTGAATGCAGACTCAAATTTGCTAGGATTAGGAGAATAATTGTCAAAATTGTCCAACTCAAAAGCTATAAGCCTTACAACCAATGCATCTATAGTTATATCATTACTGCACCTCATCTATTGAATAGCTGGAAATCTAATTGCATAGATATGAAGTAAATTTCTCAATACCTTACTAACCACTATTTTGTCTTCAATTGTTCCACCGACAACTCTGATGGCACTGACACTTTTCTTGATTCTTTCATTGTATTTTGTAGTGTCTTCTCCTTCTTTTATTTTCATCTAATCAAATTGACCTCTGAGACTTTCTTCTTTGGCTCTCTTTACATTGTCATCTCCTCCATGTATATCATGTAGTTTCTTTCGCATATCATAGGCAGTAGGGCAGTCCTTGACTTCATCAAATTCAGAATAGCTGAGTGAGGAAGCTATGTCAATCATCATTATATTATGATTCTTCATGTCCATCATCTAATCCATAAACATAGGTCTTAGCAGTTTCACATACTTGTGATCTAAGAATTGCAAACCAGTGTCTCTAATAGTAGATAGATGTAGCCTCATCAAATATTTCTATGCAGCAAAGTTGTCTTTGTTAAGCTTGGGGCTATCCCTTCTATAAGACATCTTTGATCTTTATCTTAGGCCATGAAACCTTCCCTGAAAGCACCAAACACTCTGATACCAATTGTTGGCAATGAGTTGAGTAACTAAGAGGGGAGGGGTGAATCAGTTACCACAAAAACAAATCCAACTCCCTTAGATGTCTTAATCAAACTTATCACTGTTACTCAGTTAACATAGATATTCTTCTGTTACTCGGTTAACAAAGCAAACTTTAAGATATTAATTGTGATTATCCTTTAGTGATTAAATGTATAAACATAAAGCATAAATCAAATAACATGTACACATATAAAACCAAGATTTAACATGGAAACCCAATTTGGGAAAACCACCAATTGCAACTAGTTACATTTTTTCACTCTTCTAAAGTGAGCCCTATTAGGAGCCAACCATGTTAAAGGTTACAATGCACACTATTAGGTGTAACCCTATTAGAGGATTTAATCACCCTGTAAGGAGTGACCTTGTTAGAGGTCTTCAAACACTTCAATGTAGAAATGTCACCTTGTGAGAGGATTTACAAAAGACTATTAATTCTACTCTGTAAAGAGATTTAGATCACTGCTACAATTTTAAGAGAGTAACAATGAATCAACCTGTTTGACGAAGCAACTATCTTTGCTAATTCAGATCTCTATTTTGGCTTTATACTGGATCCTCACTAATCAAATATTCTATTGCAGCTTTGTATGTTCTGTCCTTAATCAGAATCCCATCTGATTTTGCCTCCACACTTCATATCACAAACTCACACTTCTTCTTACATCTTACACACATTCAATCCACACTTGACCTTATATATATATATATATATAT
>MU224784.1:2204043-2254543 GCA_018584345.1 Thuja plicata | reverse complement strand
AGTATCCTTTGGTAATGGCTTGGTGAATATGTCAGCTAATTGTTCCTTTGATTGAACATATTCTAGTGTCACTTCTTTTTCTTGCACTTGTTCTCTTAGATAGTGATACTTGATAGCAATATGCTTAGTCTTAGCATGCATGACTGGATTCTTAGAAATGTTTATTGCACTAGTATTATCACAATAGATAATTATTGGTTCAATGATCTTCATATTCATACCTTCCAGCAATTGTTTGATCCATGCAATATTAGAGCAATTTGCAGCAGCAACCACATACTTTGCTTCTGTAGTAGACTAAGAGATACATCCTTGCTTCTTGCTTATCCATGTGACAAGTCTGTCACCCATGAAGAATTCTCCTCTAGTTGTGCTCTTTCGGTCATCAATGTTTCTAGCCCAATCAACATCTATATAGACTTGTAGCTCAAATTTTCCTTCTCTTTTGTACCATTAGCCATAGTCCTTGGTGTTCTTTAGATATCTTGGTATTCTCTTAACAGCAGTCATATGTGATTCTTTGGGATTAGCAAAGAATCTTGCAACAATTCCAACTGTGTGTGCTATATCTGGTCTGGTGTGAACAACATACATCATTTTTCCACTCATTGATATATATAAGGTCTGATTTACCTCATTGGATTTGTCTTCTTTTGTCAGCTTACATCCGGTAGCCATAGGTGTTCCAACTGGTTTGGAATCTTCCATCTTGAATATCTTTAGCACTTCCTTGATGTATTTAGACTGAGTGATGTATATGCCTGCATCTTATTGAAGAATCTGTGGACAAAGAAAGAATTTGATCTCCCCAAACATAGACATTTCAAATTCCTTGCACATTTCATTATCAAAGGATTTGCATAACAATTCATTTCCACCAAAAATGATATCATCAACAAAAATTTCAGCAATCAGAATATTACCATCAGTATCTTCTTTTAAGTATAAATTGCTATTTTCACTTATTCTAACAAATTTTATGCTAATGAGATATGAGTGAATTCTTTCATACCAGGCTCTTGGTGCTTGTTTCAATCCATACAAGGCTTTATGTAGTCTACATACCATGTCTCTCTTGTCTGGATCAACAAACCCTTCTGGTTGTTCAATGTATGCCTCTTCTTCCAATATTCCATTTAGAAATGCAGATTTGACATCCATTTGGTATACCTTGAATCCTTTAAATGCAACATAAGCAAGTAAGATTCTAACTCCTAGTATAGCAATGGGTGCAAAGGTTTCTCCATAGTCAATACCTTCTTCTTGTGCATATCTCTTGCATACTAATCTTGCTTTGTTTCTAGTGACTTCTTCATTCTCATTCAGCTTGTTTCTGAATATCCATTTGGTACCGATGACATTCTTGTCATCTGGTCTCGGTACTAGTGTCCATGTATTGTTCTTCTCAATCTGTTTTATTTCCTCATTCATAACACTGATCCATTCTTCATTCTTAAGTGCATTGTTAACATATTCAAGCTCAAAATCACAAAGTAAACATCTGGTGTTAAGTGACTTACTTCTTGTTCTTGTTCCAACCTTCTTGTCTCTTATGATTTGATTCTATGGATGATGTCTTCTGACATACTTGGCAAGTTTTGGTTAAGCTTTGTGTTCATCGTTCTAATTATCTTCTTCACCTTCATTTTCATCTTCATTGTTCAGAACATCATCTCGAGGGTTATCTTGATCATCGGTAATTGCAACCTGATGCTCAGGTGCAATGTTATGATGCTCAAGAGCAACACAACATTTCTTGGGTAGAGTGTCAGGTTCTGTATAAACAAACCTATTGTAGTCCTCTAGTTCCTTTTTTCTTTCCTTATCATTCTTTTCTGTAAATTCATCTATTTTCACATTTGCACTTTCAAGGATTTTGTTAGATGACTTGTTAAGACATTTATAAGCCTTGATTTTGGTTGAATACCCTAGGAAGATACCTTCTTCACTTTTGCAGTCAATTTTTCCATTTCTATCATCCTTCAATATATAACATTGACTACCAAAGATTCTAAGTAACTTACATTGGGTGTATGACCATACCAAAGCTCATATGGTGTCTTCTTTGTCTCCTTCTTCAATTAAACTCTATTTAGTGTGTAGACAGCAGTACTGACAACTTCCCTCCAAAAATTTTGAGTGATGCTTTTCTCAATCATCAATGTTCTTGCACAGTCAACAATTGATCTATTTCTCCTCTCAGAAATTCCATTTTGATGTGGTGTTCTTGGTGCAGAAACCTGTCTTTTAATTCCATGCTCATTGCAATAGTCAGTGAATTCATCTAGAGTAAATTCCCCTCCTCTATCCGACCTTAAGAATTTTAATTTATTTTCACTTTGTTTTTCTACCATTGCTTTATACCATTTAAATATCTTAAATGCTTCTGATTTATCTTTTAAAAACATGACTGTCATCATTCTAGAAAAATTATCAACAAAGAGAATAAAATACCTATCTTCGTAGTATCTCTTTGTCCTCATGGGTCCACATAGATCTGTATGGACCAATTCTATAATTGCAATAGATGTATGGGTTTTACTCTTGAAACTAGACTTTGTGATCTTACCTTTTTGACAATTCTTGCACATGATATGCTCAGGCTTAGTCATGCTCGGTAAGCCTCTGACATTCCTTTTATTTCTTATCTTTATCATGTTGTCAAAGTTCACATGACACAATCTTTTGTGCCACAACCATATGTCTTTGTTTCTAGCCATTAAAAAAGTGGTGTTAGTGTCATCAAGATAGAAAAGGTTACCTTTTGTCTTCTCACCGGTGCCAATCAACCTTCTTGATTCATTGTAGATCTTTTCCTTCTTATTTTCAAATGCTACTCTGTGACCTAAATTGTTCAATTGAGAAAAACTTAACAAATTGTAATTCAGTCCTTTAACCCTGTAAGCATTTTCACATTTTATCAGGTTATTCAACATTATAGTTCCTTTACCTTTAATTGGACAAGGTGTGTCATTTCCCATTCTTACTGAACCACCATTATAGTATTCAAAAGTCTCAAACTTTTATTTATCACTGGTCATATGGTGAGTGCATCCACTATCTATGATCTAGACATCATTTTTACTAATTTTAGATATGAGTGTAGTTTCTTCATACCTTTCTTCATCTTCATCTGAATCATCCTTCATGGCTACAAATACCATCTCGATGTCTTCTTCTAATTTGGTTTTAGTGTCATCAACTATGTTCTCAGCTAGGTAAAAAGATTTCTTCCCGTTGTCCTTGTAGTCTCGGGTATCTCTCTTGTGATATTTTTGGTTGCTTCGATAATCTCTATTTTCACCTTTATCAAACTTCTTCTTATATGATCTATCATTTCCTCTATCATCTTTTCTTTGGTTTGGACATCTTGCAGCAAAGTGTCCAACCTATTTACAATTGAAACATACAAGTGGTAATTTACCTTTGTATCTTCCTTTTCCTCTCTGCAATCTCCTTGCCATTAGTGCTTCAATTTCATCAAGTCCTTGATCCTCATTATCACTGTCACTATGATTTCTAACAGCATATCTATGACTTGATTTACTTATCTTTAGAGAAGATTTGAATGCAAATTCTATAGATGGTAATACACTATTATCAAAGTTATTCATCTCAAATGAAATTAGTCTACCAATCAGACTATCTAGAGTAACTATATTGTTTGCAACTGCTCTCATTTCTTGAATAGCAGAAACTCTAATAGCATAAATAGGCAATAATGTTCTTAAGATTTTTCTTACCACTCTCCTCTTCAATTACACCTCCAACTCCTCGGATTGCATTTACTACCTCTTTGATTCTGTAGCTATATTGAGTAATATTTTCTCCTTCTTTCATTCTTAGGTCATTGAACCTCCCTCTTAGGCTTTCTGCCTTTTCTCTTAGTACATTGGCATCTCCTCCATGTACAAGCTTCAACTTATCCCACATTTTCTTTGCAGAGGTGTAGGTTTTGACATGTTCAAACTTAGCATCGGAGAGTGATGATGCAAGTTCTATCATCATGCAATTATGCTCATGCTTGACTCTTAATTTCTCAAGAGTATGAGGTATCTAAGTATTGAACAATATCATTATCTAAGTATTGAACAATATCATTTCCAATACCTGATAAGTGGAGTCTTATTCTGCTTTTCCATGATGCAAAGTTGTCTTTATTCAACTTGGGCACATCTCATTTGTTCATCTTGTGATCTTTTTCTTGAGTTGTTAAACTCCCTTTCTAAGCACACAAGATCTGATACCATTTTTTAGTAATAACTGAGAGAGGGGGGTGAATCAGTGGCCTAAAAAATATTCCAATAATCAACCCTTAAAACTTAGTACCAAAATATTCTACCTCTAGTTATCTTTAGTCCTATAAGATGAATGCCTCCAAATACTTATATCAAATTACTACTGCTCAGAATGCTTTGTAAAACCTTCTACTGTATGTTTATCGAATAACAGTCTGTTAATTTACCAAAAGATAGTAAATTATCTAGAGTATACAGATCAATCCAATTAAGTTAAGTGTAATGAAAAAAACTAAAGTAATGACTCATAAACACATTGACACATGGATTTTTAACATGGAAACCATGTTAAGGGAAAAACCACTTGGGACCGGTAACCCAAAATTTTCACTCTTCTAAAGTGAGCTCGGTGAAGAGCCAACCTTGTTAAAGTTTACAAACACACTGTTAGGTGTGACCTTGTTAGAGGATTTAAAATTTCAGTCTAGCACTTGATATTGGTCATCTCTATGCTACCATCCTTGATCAAACACTCACTTGGCCTGTCAATAGGTATCTGACATCTCATGCTATCTTCATGATCAAAATTTTTGATACTCCTTGGGATATATCTCAATATAGAAAGGATCTTTAAATCCCACTCGGTTAAGAGACTTCATGAATCAATGGTTAAAATGAAATAGTATGATCTGTTCACATATACAACTTATACTTGCAAATTTTCTAATCTATTATAATCTCATAAAACTATTCTGATCAATATAACTATGTTTATACCTTTTCTCCACTTTGATTTTGCTCGGTCATGCTGTGCTTTGTTGCTCTGTGTCTGCAGAAAACTTTAGCTCTTTCCTCAACTTGTTGATCAGGACTGTATGATGGTGCTCTTCATCAGTTTCTCTTCAGCATCCTCTTTTCATTCACTCCCCACACCAATTCATAATGAATTGAGTTGTCTTTTTATAGACATGATATCACCATTGTTAGGTTCTTGATCTTCTTGATATTGACATGATCCACAATTCCTGCCAATTAGATTTAAAGCAAAACTCTTGTTTTATCTCGCTGAGATCTTCTTGCCAACTAGACAAAACAACTTTAAATCATTTACTTATCTCTGGCTTATTGTGTTGATGAAAACAATGATAACTACCAGTTAAGTCTATATTTAGCTCTGCTAGCTAGATATTTTGTCATTTCTAAACTCAAGTTAATTTCGATGTTTAACTCTTTGATAGATTCCATCAACACTCTAGTTCTCCTCGGGCTTCTCCGTCGGTTTACACTATGTTTCTGGCTATCGGGTATGCTTGTGATTCTGCTCGTCGGTAATTCTCATCGGTGTTCTTGCCCGGGCATCACTGTTACTTGACTGTCGGTGATCTCTATCCATCGAGTTTCACTGACCGTCGGCGTTTGTAGTCACATAGTGAATACTTGTCTTTTATGCATTATAGAAAGCATAATCTTTATCTCTCTGATTCTCTGAAGTCTTTGACACTTTGATTATAACCGATTATATTATATCAAGTTGAAATCAATGACAATACAATCCATTAACTGATTTAATGTCTTGCATTATCCTTCTTTATTTCGGTGATCAACTTAACATCTTCAAACATTCAATCAGTTACATGTCATCAAACTGTTGTTAGTCGGATAACACTAAAAGCATAACTTAGTTAACACTGTAATCCTTCAATGCCTGACCGTTACTGTAATGCCTGAGTGAACTCGGTTAGAACTGAAAATCACTTTGATCTTCTTCAATGCCCGAGAGATCTTGGCATACACTGACTGTGCTCAGATAGGATTAGATATTTGTGTACACATCACTACATTTGTGTAAACATCAATGAAAATACACAATTGAATAATTGTCGTCAACATAGATCTATTTAATTATGGTTGAAAAGTCATTGAAGAAACTATGACTATAAATGGAAATATATGATAGAAATAAGGAAACACATAACTGAGAGGTGGGGTGGGGAGGGGGGGGTGAATTAGTTGTGTCCAACACTTCAAACTTTAAAAAAAATTTAACCATAAAATTCAGATATGATTAATGAACAATAAAGCATAGATCCATAGGACATCAAGAACACATAAAACCAAGTTTTTTTGCATGGAAAAACCGGTTAGGGGAAAAACCATGGTGGGGATGAACCTACAAGATGATGTACTCTATTAAAAACATTATACCCTTTTAAAGGTATTAAAATGGGATTGCACATGCATTCAGGAACACTGCCTAGAGCTTACTACTCAAATACAATAGGGAAGGCTCACTGCCTTACAACAATCACATGGACTACAATCCACAATGAAAAACAATCCATAGATCATGAATTGGATAATAGCACCTTGAGCATGTCAAGGTCAGTTCCATTGAAGTACAACTTTCTTTTCCACATCATATCGATATTCACACATCTTTTTACTCTTCCACACTTTCGCACACTCTAGAACCTCTAGCACACAGTCCAAAAAGGGATACAATTTCATTTAGACATCTCATCAACTAATTCCCACAAGTTTGGTGAAGGACCCAATTATTAAAGATATAAACTCTCTCTCAATTAAAATATTAAATGTAAACCAATGTATGTCGGATAAGACATAACATGGATCAATATCATCATTCTTGAAAAACCTAAGCATCCAATAATCATACCACAAACATCTGCAACACGCTACACCACAAAGTCAGCCAAGAACACGAAGAACGCGAACTCACTAACCCAAAATCGCCAAATACAATCACCTTGATCAATGTGAACTAGAAACAAAATAGTATAATATATAAACATCCACAAGCATCATAAATAACCTTAGGAGCATCCACATCAACTCAAATATCTGAAATCATCAACGTCTCTGAACTGAACCTCAAGAAAACAACAATAATGACTATCAATCAAGAAAATTTTCTTTCAAGCCTCCAAATCATGAACTAATCAAGTTGAGGAAACACATCAATTTCCAAAACATGCTACATAGATCCACATATAAATATATTGCAATATCGAACCATACCAAACCAAATATTGTGACACACTCACTACTGAGCATCCAAAAATACCAGTCTCAACATAGAAACTAATAGCTAACTAAAATCACCACGTGACCCTTTGTAAGTTGACATGAATCAACTGCAAACATCCCTCAACACAATTATACCATCCACAAATTCTGATCTTCAATACAATAGCTATACTGGACCAAACATCTCACTAAGAATCACAAGAACACTGTCTCAAATAGTAGAAATATGTTGACATCAATTTCATCACATACATGCATAATATTCCAAAAATCTCCCCCTTTTTCATTGATGAAAACATATGATGTGAAAAAAAATCAATGCACAAAGATTTCATATCAACAAAACTACCAATAATATCCAACATATCTTTCAGAGTCTCTCTACAATTCCTATCATACGTAATCTCTCTCCCTTAGCTGAATTTCTCCCCAATCTCACCCTTTGTTTTCAATTTCCCCTTGTTTTTAAAATTACTATCTATCCCCCTTTGAAATCAATGGCAGAGAAACATATATGTAATTAACCATAGAGGCCAAAAATCTGAACACAAATATGAACATCCAACTCACTGATGTAGAGGGTTTCACTATGCAAGGCAAAACCTACTAAAATCCCTAACAACCCCTCAAGACTTCCCACACTTGGATGTCCTTAACTCCTTTGTGGGTTTCTCTAATAGTAGACACAAAAATATATGTCTTAGGAAACCTTCTTTGGTCCCATTGATGTCTCAACAAAACTCTTTCCCCTTGGTGATACAAATTCTCACATCAAATCCCCTATTTGACTCAAGGTCTTCCTTGCACTAACCCTTGCATACAAGGATCACACCACCATAAATTTATAGAGAGGGGTTGGGGTACCAAAGACTCCTTTTATTGTTTTGATAATCCACAACAACCTTAAAGATTCAAAGGGAAAGACCCATAACCCATTTTAGGGATGTTTTATTTGTAGGTGTCCTAATTTCCTAGTAGGCCTCACATTGGAATTGTTTGATCATAAATTCTTAAAATATTGAAAAAAACCCAATAAAATTACGCTTTCAAATAACCTTTTCTTGATTACACAACATACCCCAAATTCTATTTTGGGTTCCTCCTTTGACCAGGTGAAACACCCACTTCTCAAATAGGCTTAAATGGGCTAATAGGCTTAGTTTGCAAACCAACTACTAATTTGAGGACTCTCCCTTCACAATAACCACTTGGAACATAATTTTCCAAATACATAAACATCAAATTACACTCAAACCCTTTTTTGATATCTCTGTAAATCAATTCTTTATTTCCTGGCCTGTCACATAATGGATGCCAGGCCTAGGGCATCGCACCAAAAATCATCATTTGAAGGGACTCGTCTAAAATTTTTTGCATCCTAAAGCACATGTTTTTTATTAAGTAAAATAGGTTTTATAGGGTGCCTGAAACCCAATACAAAGCTTAATATTGGAAAGTATGCCCAGACAAAAAACAACAGAACCAAAAAAACAAAACAGGCCACCACCAAGGCCACAGCTAAAAACAAACTAAACTACTGAAAAGAAAACAACACAAAGGGACATCTAAAAGAGCCATGTAACACAAATAGGAGATGTTCTCGAGAAGGATAGCTACTTTGGACTCAAGGATCTCCATCTTAGCAGTAGATTCCTTTATCTTCTGGAGATCAGTTGGAGTATCATTCTCTTTCTTCTTCTTAGAACTAGCCCTACTCCTCTTTCCAGGTCCCTCTTCATGCTTCTGCTCTTTTTCCACACTAGTTTTGGACACATCTGTTCCCTCAGGTTTTTTTTCCATTTTTTCAATAAGAATCTTAATATGCTCATTGAAGGCTTTCAGGATGTTTAAGCTCTGCTCTGTAATTCTTTTAAGAGTCGCCTCAAACCTCAATATTTTTTGCTCCATCTTAATGACTCTAGTATTTAGACTCTTCCAATATTTAGCAGTGCTTTCACCATTGATGTTGTCTGTCCCTTTTTCTATGTTCTTGAGCTCATCCACTTCATGGAATAACCACTTGATAGACCTGTAGTTGTCCAGCATGCTATTCTTGGCATTGTTAAGAAGGTTGAGCTCCATTTCCCTTGAATTATCACTGAGAACCACCATTGTCGGGTCAATCAAATCCTCCAGATTTATCCTACCATCCTCACCTTTGATAAATTTGGGGTTAATGACTTCCCTGGTTATCCCCATTTTGGCAGTCTTAACATCAAAGTTGCGCCAAACTGTCTTCCTCCCCTGCACAAACACATAGCAACAATAACCATTGTCCTGCCCCTTCTCTTTCATCAAGATGTGGGGATTGGAGAAATGGGGAGAGGGGTTTTCCTGGTTAGTGTCATCATGTGCATCTTGGAGCTTATCCTTCACCTTTTCACGAGAGCCAGGGGTATTTATGTGAGTCTAGTCATCGGGAGTCTTCCAGCTTGTGTTTTCTTCCTTGTTTTTGCTCTTTTTATTTTGGTACTTCAGAATAGCGGTCTCCCTTTTCTTTTTTCCTTTTCCACTGGATATCTCTTCCTCCTCATCAATTTTCATCCCTTCCACATTATCTTTATACTCCTCCTCAGAAGAGATCACAGTAGTAGTATGTTTCTTGGAGGGATCACAATTTTCTCTTTTTTGATAGTATGAATACTGGCAGTTCTCTTCTTAGAAGAGGAGCCTAGATTCTTCTTCTTAATGTCACAATCTTCCTGACCCTCAGAGTGCAAACCCTCACTATCTTTAGTCTCTGAGGGGACATAATCAGAGCCAGAGACATCCATTCTATCCTCTTTATCAACAACCTCCTTCTCCATTATTTGGGCTTTAAAGTACTTGTAAATGAGAAGTAAAATCCCCTCATGCAAAGCAGGATTTGTGATAGCCTTATCCCTATAACCATTAATATTTTCATTGATAGAAGCATATAAGTAGAACAGGATAGAAACCTACATACCATATCTAACATGTTTCATGGGGACGAAGTGACAGGTTCTGATCCTATCGAACCTAGTATCCAACGTGACATAAGAGATAATAGCCTTCAAGATGAATCTCCACAACATTTTGATTCCTTCTAGTAGGTAATAAGTCCCAACTTTGATGAGTGCTTTCTTCTCTTCCTCTTTCCTCACGAAGTCGCTGATCACAGAGTCCAAAATTTTATGATCCCTATAAAATTTCTTACCCACAATGGGGATTCCAGTAATAGTGGAGATAACCTCCTTAGTGACCACAAATTTTCTCCCATCAATCACCACACTACCCTTGTCCCAGCTTTTCACAGACATTTTGATCACCGATGGCTTCCCACCATGAATCCTTTCATTAAAAGTTGAAATTTTACCTTGTTGTAGATAATTCTAGACCTTAGTCTATCTCCTCCATTTATCACTATCATTAGAGGGCTCCCTTCTGTGTCTTTCTCCACCCATTGCAAGATGAAGGCTCAGTCTCACATTATGGTGATTTGACTTGCAACTTAACAAACAATTTCTCGTCGAAGTATTCCAGATTGTTCTTCTGATATGCCTAAAAAGGTAAGTTTTAACTTTTTGAATGGGCACCCATAAATCATGCGAATGGGACTTGGATTCATTACCCTTCCTTCCAATCCCGTACTTTCCATTTATGGGAAAGTCATTACAAAACACAATATTAACTTTCATGATTAATAATTTTAATTCCCTCCTTTCCCTAGATTCTTTCGTATTCGACTAAATCCTTCACCTCACATGGGAGGTCTTCTTTGTGAAGCCATCTAATCTGAGTGTCACTTTTCACATTCAATTTGGAACACCAGTCAAAAACTTGGTTGGCTTCCCTCTACATGTGGGATATGTGTATCTTCTCAAAGGTATTCAAAAGATTGCAGGTTTCTTCAATCATGTTGGCAATATTCCATGACAGTGGGTGTAAATTGTTAAGGTAGTTTATAATGTTGCCAGAGTCACCTTCTAGCCAAATTTTTTTGATCCCAATATCATGGGATAATTTGGTTACTTGGAGGGCCGCATTGGCTTCCACAAAGTGATTAGTTTGGGTGCCAAGTGGGAGGATGATAGTAGCAGTGCCCTTACCATAGCATTTTTTGATCACATCACCACTTCTCGCCATTCCTGGATTACCCTTGGTAGCACCATCAAAGTTGGCCTTAAACCATCCTTTTGTGGGATAGCTATAGGAACAATTCTGTCTTTTGTAGTTGATCTTCTTAGTGTTACCATAGCTTTATTTTCCTACAAAAGGGTTAGTACCACCACAGGAAATAAAATTTTCCATTAGAGCATGGTGAATCTTTTCAAAAATGATTTTGGGAGGGGCACAAAAATCCCTAAAGATTCAATTGTTATGCTCTTTCCAAACTCCCTAGCATAGGTGAGGGAGAGCCCAGGTCCAGATTTTGTGAAAATAAGTGTGCTTGAAAGGCATGGTCTGTTGGGAAAAAAAGTCCTGGATAGAGGAGGGAAAGAACCATTGCAGCCCAAAAATAGAGAGGAGTGACTGCCAGATAGAACTGACATAGGGGAAATGAATAAATAGGTGGTCCATAGATTCAGCTTGACACTTACAAAGAACACACCTATTGGGGATTGGGAGGCCTCTCTTTAAAAGGTTGTCAACAATAAGGATACCGTTCTGAAGCAAAATCCAGAAGAAGACATTAATTTTGGGAATAAGGCTAGGGGACCAGGCTTTAGCCCAAATAGGCTTGGCTTTTAGTTGGATCTGGAAAGAGTAGGTAGAAGTAACTAAGAAGGCACCTTTGGGGGATCCTTCCCAAATCATAACATCCTTATTAGGGGATAAAGAAATCACATTCAGAGCCATAGTAAGGGAAGATAAATCCTGAGAGATAGAGGGAAATTCCACCCAGGCATTCCCCACTTTATAGTTACAGACCCAGGGGCCAAATTGATGGTTACACTCATCCATCCATATTTTGTAAGGCTCACAGTCCCTCAGGGGACCGAACTGAAGCCAATTTCATCCCAGAAGTTAATGGTTTAACCATTTCTAATTTTTCATTATGCTTTAGACTTGGCTAACTCTTTAGCATTGAGGAAGCCATTCCAGATGAAAGAGCCTTTCAGGATATATCACAACCAAAGAAAAAAATCATAGGATCATTAGAAAGATACTTATCTTTAAAAATGTCTCTCCATTCCCCTTTGCCATGGAAGATGTGCCATATCTATTTCATTTGGAGATTTTTGTTGAAAGGCCCGATTCTCCTTATCCCAAGACATCCAACACATTTTGGGATGCATACTTTGTCCCATGTAATCATAGGAAATCTCTTATGCTCATCAACCCCCGACCAGAGAAATATTCTTTGAATTTTTTCCATTGCCTCTGCAATTTTAGCAGGTATCAAGAAGAGGCTTAAGGCATAGGTTGGAAGGTTTTGCTGAGTAGATTTTACCAACTGGATTTTACCCGCTTGACTGAGAGTGATCCCCTTCCAACCTACCAATTTCCTATTGAATCTATCAATGAGTTTGTTCCAAAACTCATCAGGTGGCTTAACACCTAGAGGGAGACCCAAATAGTTTGAGGGAAGGGAGCCAATGCCACATCCCAAGATATCTACAATTCTCCTTTGTCTTTCCTCAGAGGTATTGATGTAGAAGAGTGAACTCTTAATCCAGTTGATATATTTACCACTAGCTCTAGTGTAGGATTTAAACAAGTTTTTCACAACTCTATCTTCTCTCACCAAAGCCTCCCCTCCTAAAATGGTATCATCGACAAATTGTTGGTGAGAGAAAATAGTGATACAAGAGGACGGTCTGATGTATTTCATCTCCCAATCCTTCTTTTTACCATAATTAATCTCCCAAGGCACTTAACCAAAATAATGAAGAGAATGGGTGACAAGGGGTCTCCTTGTCTCAAACCCCTAGAAGCTTTAAAGAAAGCGGATGGAGAACCATTGACCAAAACTACCAGCGAAGGAGAAGATATGAGTTGATGGATGATCTTGCAAGTATTCAAGTTGAAACCAAAATCTCCAAGCACCTTCAGCAGGAAGGACCAGTCAACATGATCATAGGCCTTGGATAGGTCCATCCTGAGAAGGAATCCTTCCCTCTTACCAATATCTAAGGAGTGGATCACTTCATGTACCGCCATAATGGAATCAAGAATCTGTCTACCCAGAACAAATCCTTACTGCTAGTGAGCAATGATAGAGGGGAGCACTTTGAGAATACTGATGGTAGTGACTTTAGAGATAATCTTAGAGAAATAATTGCATAATCTTATGGGCCTGAAGAGATCCATATAATCCACCCCTGACATTTTGGGATAAGAACCATGAAATTAGCATTGAATTCCTTTAGAAGGTTTTTGGATCCATATAATTCCTGCACCGCTTTGACCACATCAAATTTGACTACTTCCTAGTACCTTTGGAAGAAAAACATAGGGAAACCATTAGGTCTCGGGGCCTTATCTCCAAGAAGGAATTCCATGACTTTTTTAACTTCTTCCAAATTAGGAATAGCACTCAGAACTTTGTTTTGATCTTCCGAGACGATTTTGGGTATGTTTCTCATGAGGCCCTCCTGGTACTCCTCAGAGAGGTCATGGTATTTTGAGAGAAGGGATGAGAAAAAATTAATTGCTTCATTAGATATATCATTGTCATACTACAATATTTGGTCCCCCCTCTTTATGATATTGATCTTGGGCAGCCCTGTGTTTCACTGTGGACAAGTGGAAGAACCTAGTATTTTGGTCCCCCTCCCTCAACCATATGGATCTTGATCTATGCTTCTATAAAAGTTACTCCTTCCCTATAACATTGTGGTACTCCGATAGCAGGTTTTTTTTTTCTTTGTGCAATCTTTCCTCATCATACCCTTCTCTCTAGATTTCCTCTTGGACTTGATTGATATTTGTTATACCCTTCTCTTTGGAGGAGAAGATATCACCAAACTCTTTCTTATTCTATTACTTGATGTTTATCTTGATGTTTATGAGTTTTTTAGCCACTCTGAACATAGCCAATCCTTTTATATCAATATTCCACCATTCCCTAATCTTATTAGTCAGATTAGAATGAGCGGTCCACATCTTTTCAAACCTAAAGGGGAAGTTTCTTTTCTTAATAAGAGGGTCCAGAGGGAGCCAAAGGTGAATGGTATGACCCAATCCACACCAAGGTAGATATTTTACTATTGTGGGAGTTCAACTAATCAACAATGATCAAATCTCTATCTAGCCAAACTTGGATGCACCCTTTCCCAATTCTCCTATTAATCAAGGTAAAGCTCACACCCTAAAGGTCAACATCTAAGAGGGCTTGATCATTTATGAAGTCCATAAGATCTTGCCTACTTTCCAAATCTAGGTTAATGCCTCCCTATTTTTCCCCTTCTTTAAGGGGGGTATTAAAATCCCCCATAATAATTCCTTTAGAAAGATCAAACATGGACACTATGCTTCTAAGTTTGTCCCAAAAAGATCTTCTACCCTTTTTAGATTTAGGAGCATATATATTCATCATGTACCAGCTTTCATTATCGTTTATGTTAGTGAAATTAAAAAGTAAAAAATTACCTTCTTCATGAATGACTTCAACCTTCAGGTGAGAGGAGTTCCACAGAGTCATCAGACCTCTGGAGGCTCCATCCGAACTGGAGGCAACCATATCCATAATTTTATAGAATGTTATGCACTCTAGTTTTTCCTTCTTCATCTTAGTTTCCTGGATTAACATCATATCTGGTCTATGATCCCTTATCATATTCCTTATTACATCCTGCTTATGTGGACCATTAAGCCCGCAAATATTCCAAGAGTTTAGCTTCATTTCTTTCTGGATGCGCATGCATCCTGGATGATCTTTTGGTTTCCATCCGTTATATTCTTCCAGGCCTCATCTTTCCAAATATAGCTCACTTTCTTTCTCCCTAGAGTTATCAATTTGACATCCATGTCTTCTTTGATCTTGCTCCTATTTTCTACTGGGGAGACCAGGGAAGGATCCCTACTATTCTTTTTCTTCTTCACATTAGTCCACTCTCCCTCCATCCCTTCTTTATATTTCGCAAAGAGTTATTCCATTCTTGTGGGCTGCCTTGGGGTGACCGATTTTAGCATTTCTTCCATTTTGAATACCTACTTTGGTTGTTCCAGCTCTGTTCTAGGGTTTGGTTCATGAGAGGAATCGCCCATCGGCATGGTTTTCTTGGGCATAAACACTCCAAACTCCAAGGAAGGTTCTAGGGATCCTGGTGCAAATGAGAATTTGTCCATCTCGCATGGGGTGGGGCTCGAATCTATCCCTTCTCCATTTCTCATCTCTTCCATGGTGCTATCCACTCCTGAGGGTTCATGCATATTATTGCCTTCTAGACCATTTTCAGACCCAACTGAGAGCTAAAACACCACCATCTCCAAAAAATTATCATTCTGATGTAGGGAGTTCACCGCATTATCTTTGTTTCTGATGTCTTCCATTTCCTCTTGTATCTTTTTTTTCCAGGGATGACCATTGTTGAATCCTTTTTCTTCCAAACTTTGTTGTTATTTTGTTCAGTCCCCGCTTAAAACATCTTGTTTTTTTTTCATTGTTGGGGCTTCTGCTACCTGGTCCTTGGTCTTTCTACTATCCTTTGGGCCTTCCTTTATTTTTCCTTTAATAATAGTGGGCACTTTATGGCCACATGTCCATCTTTCTTGCAGTGAAAGAAAGAAAAGGAAACACTTTCATAATCCATTTTCTGCAATCTTTTTCCCAGTTTGGAATGAATCTCTATGACCTCTGGCATGTCTTTCCCCTCTTCCACCCCTATGCATATTTTGGCATAGGTAAGACGCCTTCTATCAACCATCACTAGGTCAATCGATAGAATTTCTTTGAAGGATTTGGATATTCCAAAAAAGACATCTTTGTACCAAAATCTTGGGCAACCTAACATTCCCCAAGGTTTTTTCCAATTTGGCTGGTGGAATTTCATGTTTTCATAAAGTTTCTTCAGAACCTAGGATATTGAGGGTTACATAACAATTTCTACGAAAACCTATCTAACTTGCTCCTACCTTCACCGAAATACTTAAGACCAGATAAAATTGAAATATAATTCATGGATCTATTCAAACATATGTTTTAACTAGGCCTCCCAATCCGTACACACCTGTACACATATAAATTGCAGAAAAGTGTGGAAATCTCAGAACCGTCACTTCAATTTTATTCAAAATTTCATTAGAACCTTATGCCTCAACCTCTATGATTAATTTAAAAACATTTCAAGGAATTTGGAACCAATTCCAACCAACTTTTGATCCTAACTAGCCATTAGAGGCAAAGTTGCAAAAGTTGCTCAAAAGTTGCTATGCAACTTTTTGACAACTTTGCACCATTAGCACCCCTAACTATACAATGAACATTATTACATTATTTTTGTACCAAACATGGCCAAATAGACTCAAAAACATTAAATCTACCTTATTACTACTTGTTTGACCAATTTGACCAAATTTCACCTACTAGGTTCTGATTGGTCTTACAATGCAATTTGGCTCCTAAGCCTTACGAGATCTCTTTAAGAGATCACAATCAACATAAAAATGGTCCAATGGAACTTATTAAAACATGATAAAATCAAACAACATAAAATAAGGATGGGTCTTCATGAGGTTCTCCTACACCATACTTGTGGGGCTGAAGAAAACTCAAGTCCCTTGAGGAACATGTTAGCAACAATAGTTCCATGTTTTAAAATGTCATCCTCACTCATCCAAGTGGCATCCTCATCAGGAAATCCAATCCATTTAACATGGTACTCCTTGTAGGTTTTCTTCCTAGTATTCTTGATTAGTTTGGTGTCCAATATGAATTCAAGTTGTAAAGGCTTGTTAGGTGGAAGGTCTTTGATCCATTCAACATCTTCATCTATTGTCAAACATGTATCAGGACCTACATCAACAAAACCTTTATAAGGGAATAAATCTGAAACATTAAATATAAGAGATATGGCTAAACCTGGGGGTAATTCAATTTCATATGCATTAGGTCCAAACTTATGCACTATCTTGCAAGGAAAAATTTTATTCATCAAAATTTTGGTAGGCTGACCCTTTGGAAGTCTTTCTTTCTTTAGATAGGCCATGAATAGATCCCCAAATTTTTATTACACATCCCTCTTCCTTTCATCAGCCTTTATGTTGTACTTTTCCAGACTTATTTTTAGAGTTTCCTTAACCCTATCATGAATTTCCTTCATGGTGATTGTAAAATCATCTCCTTTATCACTCCTTTCTCCATACCATTCAGATCTCTGAGTTCTAGAATCCCTCTAGGATGAAATCCATACACAATTTCAAAGGGGCTTTTACCTGTACTCCTATTGATGGAGTCATTATATGCATACTCTGCTTGACTGATCACCATGTCCCATGTCTGACCATGCTACTTTGTTAATCATCTCAATAGGTTTCCCAAGGACCTATTGACCACCTCATTTTGGCCATCTGTCTGAGGGTGGTAATCTGAAAAAAAGATAATTGTGCTCCCAAATTCTTCCATAATGTTCGCCAAAAATGGCCCATGAACTTTGAATATCTTTTGGAGAAAATATTAAGGGGCATTCCATGTATTCTAAAAAATTCCTTGAAGAACAAACCAAGTATATAGGAAGCATCATTTGAACATTTACATGCTAATAAATGTGCCATCTTGCTAAATCTATCCACCGCTACAAAGATACTATTAAAACCCCTTGGTGTCCTAGGAAGACCCAAAAAAAAGTCCATACTTATGCTTTCTCAAGGCATATTAGGAATTGGGAGTGGCTGATAGAGACCTACATTATATGATTTCCCCTTGGCTCTTTGACATACACTACAACCTTCCACAAACTTTCTGACATCAATTTGCAACTTAGGCTAATAATAGAACCTTTTCACCTGTTCTAGGGTCTTGTAAAGCCTAAAATGACCACCCAAACTACCATTATGATTTTCCCTTATAATATTATCCCTCATAGATCATTTTGGAATACAAAATTTACTCCCCTTAAATAAAAAACCACACTGCAACAAAAACTCGTAGAATTTACTATGACAAGAATCTAAGAATTGGGCACAAACCTCATAGATTTCTTTAAAATTTGCATCATCCCTATATAGATCCTTGAGGGGTTAAAATAAAATCATTTTTAACTTCACTTCTTGGACTTCAATTACCCTCCTTCTAAGGGCATCATCTACCTTATAGGCTTGTAACTGCTCAACCAACTTTATGTGTTTACAATTCAAGTAACTTAAGGCATGGTTATTTGTATAAACTATAAATTAATTTGGTAGGATGTATTATCTCCACTTCTTCAATTCCTTCACCATGAAATATAACTCTAGGTCATAGGTATAATATATCCTTTTTGCATCATTTAACTTCTCAGAGAGGAAAGCTACTGGCCTGCCCTCATGGCTCAAAAAAACCCCAATATCTTGATTACTTGCATCACATTCCAATGTAAACAACTTGCCAAAATTAGGGAGAACAAGGATAGGTTTTTGTGCTACCCTACTCTTCAACTACTCAAACCCTTTATTTTTATTCTCAATCCAAAGAAACTTACACTTATTACCTCCCTTAATGGTGTCAAGGATAGGTGCACAGATCTTACTGAAGTTATTTATAAAATCTCTATATAATGTTTCCAATCCATGGAAGCTTCTCACATCACCAATTGATTTTGGAGGGGGCTAAAACAATATGGCTTAAACCTTTTTAGGATCCATCTTCAGACTTCCTTTGGATATTACAAACCCAAGGTAGACAAGCTCCTCCTTCCTGAAGTCACACTTCTCTAGGTTGATTATCAACTTCTCCTCATGGAGTCTCCTTAAGACATGGTCCAAGTGCCTTAAGTGTTCCTCTTTTGTCCTACTAAACACAAGTATATCATCTAAATATACAACAATAAATTTCCCAATGAAATCACACAATACCTCATTCATCAAGCGCATAAAAGTGCTTGGAGAATTGGATAGCCCAAAGGGCATAACCAACCATTAATAAAGACCATCATTAGTTTTGAATTCCATCTTCCATTCATTTCCCTATCCGATTCTTATATGATGGTAACAATATTTGAGATCATTTTTTGAATAGTAGCATCCTCCCCTAAGTAGTCCATGACGCCTTCAATTCTAGGCATGGAAAATCTTTACCTTATTGTGATTTTATTAATTTCTCTTGAATTAGTATAGAGACACCATTTACCATATTTTTTGGTGCTATTACCATTAGTATTGTACATGGACTTAAGCTCTTTCTTACCAACCCTTTATCTGGGAGCTCTTGTACCTTTCTTGCTATCTCTTCATTCTGAGATGGTATCATCTTGTAGGCTAGCTTGTTTGGCAAGGTAGCATCAATCTAATGTCTCACATATCTAATTAGGGGAATTTAATTAGGTATCTCCTCCACAATTATGCCTTTGTACCTCTCTAACAACCCTTGCACCTCCTTGGGAACATTTCTCTCCTCATTGTTTTTCAAACCGGAACTATCCTTTGGTTTAATAACCAATGCACACCTGTAGTGACCCTCTTCCTTTCAGGATTATAAGAAATCCTTCCCACTCACTATCATGATACTTGACCCTGCATGTTTATCTGAATTGTCATTTTGCAGGGGATCCATCTTATACTTCTTCCCATTTTTGGTGATGAGATATGAATTCTTCTTTCCATCATGTTGTGCTTGGAAATCATATTGACATGGGCGACCCAACAAGAAATGACATGCATCCATGGGGATTACATCACACAAAAAAATTTCCCTATACTCCCCTATTTCAAATTCTACCCATTATTGTTCATCAACTACAACTTGTTGCCCTTTATTTAACCATGATTCTTTGTAGAGGTTAGTATGAGGTAATCTCTTCAACTTTAATTTGTCTACCGTTTCTACTAAAAATAAATTCTCAGTTGAACTAGAATCAAATATCACCTTACATACATTTCCATAATCTTTGCATGTTGTCTTGACTAATATATTTCTTTAAGGGGGTTCTTGCATTTGTGACACCTTCAATAGGGTTCTCGTCAACATCAAGATTTCTCTATCATGTGTGGGGCCTACATTTCTAATTGGGGAATTGATACTCTGACAATCTTCCTCCATGATCAGTTGGTTCTTTCTCTCTCCTCCATGAGAACTTGAGTCTTTCTGAGGACACTTGTTCATGGTGTGTCCTACTTGATTACAATTAAAGTATCTTCCTGTGAAGACACTAGAAACTCTCCTTGGTCCTCCAAGTCTACCCCTTCCATTACATCTCCTTCCTGTGTAACCTCCTCTTGAAGAAGAGTCCCAAATTTTTCTCTTGGTCACTAGACTCTCTTTGACTTCTCTAAAATTGATTTCTTCCCCCATTGTTCATCTTCCTCTGAAATTTATTCCCCTTCTACCTCTATTTTGCTACTCATATTTTCTTCTCAATTTCTCCTCTGCTCTAAGTTCCATTTGAAAAGACTTATCCACTATATCAGGGGACACAATTCTTATTTCATCTTGGATGCTGAATTTCAACCCATTGATATACCTCACAATTTTTCCTTTATCATCTCTACATGCCCATATCTAAGAGAAAGTTTATGAAACTCTTCAGTTTAGGTGGACACATCCATGTACCTCTATTTTAGGTTCTACATCCTCTTATACATTTGTACCTCATAATCTAATACCATTAACTAAGGCTTGATCCTTTCCACCATCTTGCTCCAAGAGTTGATCATGCTTCTTCCACTCTTCACCCTTTCACCTTGGGTGCAGTTCCACCATGTGAGTGATACTCCTTTCAACTTTATTTTTTCAAACCTCACTCTTTTGATCTCTGACACTTCCTTCTAGTCAAATTAATTATTCAAGGCCTCAATCATTTCTACAACCTCATCGACATCTATCTTCCCACTGAATATTGGGAGATCCACCCTTCTCTTTGAAGCATCTTTTTCCATTGCCTTTAGGGACTCAACCAAATATTTTTGTTCTGTAGGTACCTATATCTCCTTCCTCTATGATACTTCTTCTTCATCTTCCCCTTTGTCTTCTTCTCCTTAAGAGACCTCAGCTTCTCCCCTTATCTCTTTCCTTATTTCTTTGGTTACTTTCTTGAGATCAACCTTGATCATCTCTTCCATCTCTAAAAACCACTTCACCACATATGTGGTCATCCCCTTTGGAGGCATTCTTTTATCCTCTTCTTCACCTTCGTCTTCTGATATACACCAATCCTATTAATCTAGTTGGCTCTAATACCACTATGATGTAGAGGGTTTTACTATGCAAGGAAAAACCTCCTAAACTCCTTAACAACCCCTTAAGACTTCCCACACTTGGATATTATCCTTAACTCCTTTGAGGATTTCCCCAATAGTATACACATAAATCTCCTGTTGGAATAATGGAAGGGTGTGTACTGAGAGGGGAGGGGTGAATCGGTACCCTTAAAAACTTTATCAATTAACCTTAGTACTCATTTCTTGCATAACCAACCATTGTATCTTTCCTAATTCATGCATGTAACATCATATCATAAGTGTAAATGCATGTAAACAAACATTGAAACATTCATGAAACTTATTGAAACATGATACAAGTATTTGGTAATGCAGAAACCCTTGTTAGAAGGTAAAAACTACGGTGGGGATGAAACCCACAAAGCTTCACTATCTGCAGAATGGAAGGTGCCTGTTAGGGCTACAAGTTGTGATCACTTCTGATGATCTTACCCTATTACGAGTAACATGTCAGACTTGTTAAGTCTACTCGGTTAAGATATTTTAGAAACACAATGTATCTGTGCACCGGTTAAGAGATTTACAATAATACTGTTAAGTCCACCCTCTTGAAGGATTTTTTCTGTTTGCTACAATTTTTAGAGAGTAGAAAAAAAAATATATGACTTGATAGCTTGCAATATTGAATTGCTAATTACAGATCCATTAAGTTCACAAAATTGTATATCACATATTGTGATGAATAATACCTCTGTTCAGCTCAGTATCCTTGAATGTAGTTCTTCATAACTGAATTCTTCTTTATCTGTCCTTCTGCATGGAAACCTTTGTCTAATCCATAGATGTCCTTGTGCGGCTACAATCATCATCTTCTTGATTTATTGTGCATCTATATATACAATGTTTTGACCTAATTAGGTTTCACACTTTTCTTGAATAACTCTAAGGTCAAAGGTTTACAAATTGACCTTGAGCTCCTAGTTTTCATGAATACAAATAGTTAAACTAATTAAATCCATAATTTACACTTTTCTTGATCCACAAGAAATGGTTGTCCAGTTAAGCAAGAAGCTATTCTAAATAATAAAGTGCTTTATATGATGTCTTTCAGACCCACTTTTCTTGGTGTTAAAACTGTCTCTCAATTAGACTGGTGCTTGGTGATGTCTCTGCTTGATTGATACACACTACTCAATTGATATACTCTGCTCAGTGTTTAGAATGTTTTGGTGACCATTATGATCAGTTAAAAATACACTTGGTGATCACTATCGCTCAATGAATGTTGTTTCTTGGTGAATGTTGACCAATCGACCAAAACTATCTGATTGAATACTAATGACAACTTTTGATCCTTTAAGGATTATCAATCTCTCCCTTTGGCATTAGTATCAAAAACTGATATGTACAGTATATACCAAGTATGTTATACTTTTACAATGACTCCTCCTATGTGAATGCCTTGGTATGTAGATACAATGTATGTACATGTTTCCCCTTGTATGTACATTTTCCCCCTTTTTTGAAAGTAATGACAAAGATGTATAACTTACAAGTTGTCAAGAATGTGCTTATGAGATTGCTTAATGTCTACCATAATCTTTTCCCATTTCTCCTTCAGGCGCTCTAGGGTCATGTGCTCCAATGTAATTTGAGCGTTCATGTCATAGATTATTTTAGCTACTAACATCTCTGGGGTGGAAATTAGAGTCTTTTCCATAGTCATATGTGTCATCAGCAATGTGATATTCGATAGTAACATGACTTGTAACTCATTTACTTCATCTCTGATTTTGATTTCTTCCTTTTTTATTTCAAGTCTTAACCGTTTAGATTCAACTAGCTTTTCATAATGCAATTGGAATGAATTTGGCTCGGTTGAAAAACTTTGTGCACTAGCTTTTAGATCTTCATTTAACTTAACTATTTGTGCATCCTGCTTGGTGGTGAAGTTTTCAATAGTACATAGCTTTTGAACTAAGGTAACTAGTTCTAAAATAACAGGATCTAGTGTAGTTACCAGTTCAGAAAGTTTCACCTTGTTTACCGCTACTTCTTGGCTTATTTTCTCTGTGAGCCTGTAGTGATAATTTTCTTCTGCTCTTTCCTCAATGACCTTCTCAGCATCTACATTCTATTGTGTGATTTCCTCGGTCAAAACTGCTATTTGATCAATGATGGGTACATTTTGATCAATATGTATGTCAATAACTATTTGCAATAGAATATCCTTTGTTGTTTCCAGGACTTGTGTATTTTTGTGTTCCCTTTTTAGCTTTTCTTGTTGTGCTTTCCTTTTGCATAGATCCCCATACCTTGATAATGACTCGGGATCAAGTGTTATTGGATCACAGTCAGGTATGTCTATTATCTCATCGAGTGTAACAGGGGATTTACTTTTATTTTTCTTCTTCTTCTTCTTCTTCAAAATGTTGCTTGATGTAGGGGAATGAGGTATGATAGAAAGAGCCTTTTTTTGCTCAGTTTCTATCATTGATTGCTTTGGAGGTGTGGTTTCTTGGCCAGGTTGCTCAGTCAGTACCTGTTGGTTCATTGTAGACATCTCTACATCAACCTTTTCTTGATCTACGGTCTTGTCTGCCTTTCCACTATCCTCAATGGGTGCATCACTCAGTTTATCCTCTCCACTTTTATCTATCTTTTCCCCTTGTTCATCACCTTTGTCCATTGGTGTGTTTGTTCTAGGCTAAGGTATTTTCTCCTTTGCTTCAGTTATTATATTGATAGATTGTATCAATAAAGGCATATTGCCTAGTATTTGTACCTGTGAAACATCAATAGTTTCATGTTCACTTATGTTCTTGGTGGCAACATTGATTTCTTCATCAGCCTTGACATTATCATCAGAATCCCCATGATTTATATCATGTATTGTTATGTCTATTGTTTCCTCTAATGATTGCAATATTTGAGGAATATCATCCATGGCCTTAATTTCCTTTGTTGTCAAATCAATACGATTGACATCCTTGGTGTCATTGATGAAAATGTGCTCGGTGCTTGGTGTGGCCTCCTTCTCCTCAGTGTGATCACTCTCAGTTATAGCTAGTACTTGCTCTGTTGGATTAAATATTTGTGTCAAAGTCTTATTGCTATCAATGTCAAGATCTTCGAGCTTGTTCTGCAATACCTTGTATGCTCTTGTTTTTGCATAAAATTTATTTTCATGCTCCTTCATTATTGATTCAATTTATTCAATTGTGGAATCGGGCATGAAATTAACTAAGATTCTTTCTCTCATCTATTTTTCCATGTGCAATGCATATGTCCACCTTGTTGATATTTTATCTTGTAGCTCCTTTGGAATATGAGTGCCAAATTGTAGAGGTACATATTTGTATGCTACCATCATTTTAATGATTTCTTCTTCTATTTTCTTCTTATCCTCAGTAGACAAATTTACCCATTGTCTAATCTTGTGATGTGATATAATGCCTGTATTAATGATTTGTTCTGCAATTTCATCAATTTTCTTTGGTATTTTGGTCTTTTCTGCTTGGATCCTTTGTTCTCTTTCTGCTTCTGTAGTATCATCCTTATCCTCTCTTCCTCTTACATATCTCTTTCATTGTCTCGGTGCTTGTTGTTCGGTTGAGGCTTTTCTTTTCATATATGTTTTCACTATCCCTTTCTTCAATGGTGGTGAGTATACCTTAGTTGTTTTGCTTCTTGTCCTAGATGTAGTTGTTACATCAGTAATATTTGATTACTTGGCCTTTGGTGGCTCTACATTAGATTCGGTAGACTCTGAATCACTTAGTTCTTTTCCTTCACCAATAGGTGATTGTTCCTTGGTGGTATTTGTTTTTTGTTCCAACTCTTCATCAGTTACCGAGAGTTTCTTCTTAAGTGTTTTCACCATTTGAGTTTTCTTCTTCCCTATCTTCTTGACTACTAAGCTAGTCTTTATTCTTGACTTGGCTTCCTCATATGTGCCAAACCTTCTTATAGATTTGTCAATGGGTTCATTTAGTATGGCTTCAATGGCTCATGTAGCATGATCTATGTCAATTTCATATTCCAATGGTGGTAACCATGTTCTTCTTGGGTTGGCAACTTTGATGAGTGTAGTGTCGATGTCAACTACAAAGCATATCTCATCTTTGTATTGTTTGAACAACTATGCAGGGATTCTCATCCTCTTTTGCATCCTATCCTTAAATGTTTTGAAGTATGCATCCAATAGTGGAATGAAATTGTCTCGTAGTATTTTAATGTAATCAATAATCTATGTTGTGATTGATCGGTTTGTGTCCCAAGTGACATTACCAAATGAAGGAAAGAAGTTATGAAAGTTAAATAATGTGCACATTAACAAAGAACCGAACTTACATGCATTAGATCAGGTTGATCTAATTATTCTCATGTTTTCTTCCAGTTGCTTCAATAGCAGCTCAGCTAGGTCTAGTTGCACTCCTTTCTTCACAATCTTGTATGTTGTGTCAACTGCTCCACAAGCAACGCTATTCATTCTTCTTGCCTGAAAGATCTTGTAACCAATTACATATGCACCAAACTTCATTTTAGGGTTGGTGATTGAATTCACTTTCAGACCACTGTCATCCCATTCGGCTCTGGTTAGCTTTTCAATATCTAGGCATCCAGGGTGCCTTAGGGATTTTTCCTTCTCGGTGATTGGGTATCTTTTTACTGCATGAATCACATCCTTTGTGATTGGTTTAGTTTCATCTAACCACATTTTACCATTATGCTATCGGCTAAGCACAATGCAAATCCATTTTGTTTTGAATTCTTTTAGGAATAGTAGGGAATTGGTTAACCCTTTCACGTCGATGTGTTTGTACTCATCCTTTTCTTTTCATTCCTTGCATAGCTTCTGATAAGCTTCTTCAAGTTCAATGTCTCCAATATCTAAAACTTTGCAGTGGATGTATGCTCAGATGTCTTCAACCAGTAAAACCCTAGGTGGGATACTTGAAAATGCCCCCTTGTCGTTGGGTTGAGAAGAAACCTCAGGGAAGAACTTGTAGTTAGGTTCTTCATAGGTTGATTTCTTGATAAGAACAACCTTCTTATCCTTTTCCATTGTGATCTTCAAGGTTTTGGAAGTGGTTGCTATCTTTTCATAAAATTAGGACTTCTTTGTAAATAACCTAATAGCTCGGTAGGTCTAGATATTCAATGGAGGTTCGCGATGAGTGCTTGAAATCTATTGGATTTGATTTGGAGGTGCTATGAATCTCTTTGTAATTTTGTCGATGTGAATCACTCTTCTCGCTCTGTAATTTTCTTTTAAACATTGGGTGACCGAATGAGTTCACGTTTTCCCTTTTTATAGAAAAATATAACCTAAGTGATGCATTAAATGCTTAACCTACCACTCGGTCAACAAAGAAGAGATGCTTGGTTAACTCACTAAAGACTTCTACTCGGTGAGTATACAATACTCATTACAAAGTGTCAACGTGGTTGTCTTGCACATGTTTACCGAGAATGCTCGGTATAGAGTGTCAAATTGGTTATCTTTCATATGTTTACCGATGTGCAGTTTATGCTTGATATATATTAACCTACCAAACTAGATTCACAAAACATAACATGTAATTCCATAGTGTATCTTTATTCATGCTAATTTGGCATATTCTCAATGAATATAGGAACTGATGTAAAATACAACTTTGTAGAGTGCAGTTCCATACTTACTTGTATTGCTTAGGTGGGGTGGTGGACTCACTTGATCTATTAGATGAGGTGTCACCAATTGTAGTGCTTGGTCCAGTATTATCATTGTTTGAAGCCTCCACATTTTATTTCTCATTCTCCTGATTTCTTCAACAATATTTCCATTTGCAAAAGTTCTTATCTCCGTCACTCGGTCTCTGTAGTCCTTGCTTAAGTGAATGACCTTATGACAGTGTAAGAATGTCATTCTAGGGTTAGTCTAGTTTCTATATCTTCTTATGCATTTCCTCGTACAGTTAGCATCTATATGTCCATATCTACCATATTCTGTGCAATTTACCCAAGTGTTGTAATCCCAAACATATGTATTTCCAACTCTTCTCGATTGATATGCATTTTCTTGTTCTTTGGGTTTCCATACTTGGTTTATCCTTTTTCTGCATTCATGAAATGTGTGTCCATGCATGTTTCAAGTAGAAAAATTTTTTTCCATGTAATATTTTTTCTTTGGTTTGTTCAGCTTACATCTACATTCATGTGTTTTGTGTCCATGCTTGTTATAGTTATAACAATTACCTATGAATGTAGAAGTAGTTTTAGGAATACCTTTTGCCTTGCTCTCACAAACATTTGATGTGTGGCCTGGTTTTCTATAGTGATTACATGAACGCTTCTTTGGTTTTGGATTTGTTTAGACATTCCTTTGCTCAGCTTGGTTTGATGATTCTCCATGCTCGGTATACCCTAAACCGATATTGTTGTTGAGTCTTCTTTGTCCATTCAGAAATTCATCCATTCTTTTTGTACTATCTTCAGCTTTATTGATCATATCAATATGTTGTTGTTGAATCTCTGCTTCATGCTTCAATTTCTCATTTTCTTCTCTTAGTTCACTAATAAATTCCAATTTTCCATTAAGTTCTATGTTCACTCGGTTGGCCTCATGACTCATAAGAACTATTTGATTGGTGATCTCAATGTGATGTTCAGTAAGTCTATGTATCTTAGATTCTTTCTCTTGTAAATTTTTAGCAATATTTCTCCTGTCATCAATAGCCAAAGTTCTTTCTTGGTCAGCTTGTCTTGCATTATTCATAGTGTCAATCATTCTTACCATATGTGTCTCTTGACCGATCTACAGTACTTTTACTTGTTCATTCAGATGTTGATTGATTTCATTTAGATTTGTAATACTTCCTTCAGATGTGTCAAATGTATTACCAAATTCAGATCCAGATGAATCAAATAGGTCAGGTATCTCTTCTTCATGATAGTCAGTTTCATTGTAGAGAGATGCCATGAATTTTCTTTAAGCCAATAATTCTTTCATTTTGATTCTTGCCTCTTTGTATTGCTCAAAGAAAATCTGTATTTGAAACTTTCGATTCTCAATATTTTTATCAATCTTATACCTTTCCATTGTATGATCTTTTCTCTCAAGTGATTAAATTTTTCCAAAATAAGAAATCTAGCTCTGATACAAATTGTTCGAATAATGGAAGGGTGTGTACTGAGAGGGCAGGGGTGAATCAATACCCTTAAAAACTTTTATGAATTAACCTTAGTACTCATTTCTTGCATAACCAACAATTGTAGCTTTCCTACTTCATGCATGCAATATTATAGAATAAGTGTAAATGCATGTAAACAAACATTGAAACATTCATGAAACTTATTTTCACATGACACAAGTATTTGGTAACGCAGAAACCCTTGTTAGAAGGTAAAAACTGCGGTGGGGATGAAACCCACAAAGCTTCACTATCTACAGAATGGAAGGTGTTTGTTAGGGCTACAAGTTGTTATCACTTCTAATGATCTTACCCTATTAGGAGTAACATGTCAGACTTGTTAAGTCTACTCAGTTAAGAGATTTCAGCAACACAATGTATGTGTGCACTCGGTTAAGTGATTTACAATAAAACTGTTAAGTCCACCTTCTTGAAGGATTTTTTTCTATTTGCTACAATTGTTAGAGAGTAGACAAAAATATAGATGACCTGATAGCTTGCAATCTTGAATTTTTTATTACAGATCCATTAAGTTCACAAAATTGCATATCACATATTGTGATGAATAATACCTTTGTTCTGCTCGGTAGCCTTGAATGTAGTTCTTCATAACTAAATTTTTCTTTATTTGTCCTTCTGCATGAAAACCTTTGTCTAATCCATAGATGTCTTTCTGTGGCTACAATAATCATCTTCTTGATTGATTATGCATCTATATATACAATGTTTTGGCCTAATTAGGTTTTGAATGTTGACCGACCGACCAAAACTATCTGCTTGAATACTAATGACAACTTCTGATCCTTTAAGGATTATCATCTCCATCTTAGGAAACCTTCTTTGGTCCCATTGATGTCTCAACAAAACTCTTTCCCCTTGGTGATATAACTTCTCACATCAAATCCCCTACTTGACTCAAGGTCTTCCTTGCACTAACCCTTGTATACAAGGATCACACAACCATAACTTTATAGATAGGGGTTGGGGTACCAAAGACTCATTTTGTGGTTTTTAGAATCCACAAAAACCTTAAAGACTCGAAGGGAAAGACCCATAACCCATTTTATGGATTTTTTCTTTGTAGGTGTCTGAATTTCCTAGTAGCCCTCACATTAGAATTTTATGTTCATAGCTTCTTAAACTCATGAACAAAAGCCCAATCAAATTAAACTTTTAAATACCCTTATCCTGATTACACAACATACCCTAAATTTTGTTATGGGTTCCTCCTTTGACTGGTTCAAATACCCACTGCTCAAATAGGCTTAAAAGGGATAATAGGCTTGGTTTGAAAAACAACTACTATTCATAGAGATCTCAAATTGTTTTTTCATTTTATTAGCAAAATCTTTACTCGACTTATCATTTCCAACAAAAATGATATCATCAAAAATAACTTCAACAATTAGCATGATCAATCTTGAAGTATAAGTTAATATAAGTAGTACCTTTGTTAAAAACAAGCTTCAATACATACTTGTCCAATCTTGCATACCAAGCTCTTGGAGATTTCTTCAATCAATACAAAGCTATCTTTAGATGGAAAGCCATATTGCTCTAATCTATCAAAGTAAATCCATTGAGTTTCTCAACATAAACTTCTTTCAACTCACCATTCAAAAATGAAGACTTGACATCCATCTGATAGACCTTAAAATATTTGTAAGAAACATAAGAAATAACTAATCTAACAAATTCAATTCTAGCAACAGGAGAAAAAGTCTCCTCAAAATAAATACCTTCCATATGTGTGAATAACCTTTACAAACAATTCTTTCCTTATTATTGATTTCTTCACCATATTCATTTAAATTATTTTTGAAAACCCATTTAGTACCTATCACATTCTTGTCCTTAGGTCTGGGAACTAGAATCCATGTCTTATTCTTCTCAATCTGATCTAATTATTCTTCCATAGCTTTCACCTAATGTTCATCTTTGCAAGCTTCATTCACATCTTTAGGTTCAATTTTTGAAATCAAACAATATTTACCTCTTCCTTGTACAAGTATTCTTCTAGTTTGAACTCCTTTATTCTTATCACCTATTATATAATTTTATGAATGATTCAATCTCACATACCTTGGAGTCTTAGGATTTGCATGAATTCTAGATTCTTGTTTTTTTTCTTCTTCATCTTGATTCCCCAGAAAAATATGATTCTGATTTTGATTTTGTTGTTGCATTCCTTGATTAATATTGACTTCTTGATCATTTGAATCATATCCACAAGATCTAGCTTGTATCTGATTTCCTTCATCCACTTTCAAATTAGCACTCTCCATTCTCTTTCTCAACCTTTTATTGTAGTATTTGTATGCCTTTCTCTTTCTAGAATATTATTGTCAACCAGGATTGCGCCTATAGCGAGATGTAGAAATTGGCTAATTGTTGGAACATGAAAACACTTTCAGATTGTGGGTATCCTATGGCAAGAGTGATTCTATGGGATTAAAAGGTCGGTTCCTTTTGGTACTCACCTATACTAAAATTTGAATGAGGAAAGGGATAGAAGGATATGCTTGTAAAATGGAAATATAAAACTAAAGGTGATGCACCAATGTAATAATCATATTTGGAGCTAAAAACCTCACATAATTACTCATAAAAAGAATACTTCAAACTCAAAAATCAATCAGAAAAACCCTGCAAAATTGACTGTTATGAAAGGTCCAGGTATTCTAATATCTGAAGAGGAAAACACAACATTTTCTCAGATTTAATATTAAAACTAGTAATACACAATCACAGGTCTGCATCATGGGATATCATATTATGTGTTAAACTTGAAAGGATATTGATTAAATCAAATAACTCACAATCAACGTTGGACATAGAAAGATAATCAAGAAGAAATCAGTCTCTGTATATAAATAATCAGGAAATATCCTACAAACCATGAAGTTCAGGTCAATCTCCCAAAATTTTCAAGATGTAAAAATATGACCCAAAGAGAGAACCTCTCCAAAAGAACTAAAAATATAAGATATAGACCTAGAAAATCTAAGGGTCGAATAGAACTGAAAATCCCAAAAAATTAGGGACCAACCTGCAAGAAACTAAAGTATATCTGACCCTGGAACTCCACCAAGTAATGTAGAAGTGAAATTCCACTCAAACTGACCTCAAAATACTCCAAGTTTCATCAAATATGAATGTAAATCATGGGGTCTAATGTAGAAATAAATCCCATGAAAATAGGAACACAATTGGTAATAAGTGTTGTCTAGCTATTCCAAGAGGCCTCTCAACTGATCTGAAACTGAAAGAGGACCTAAAATAGCCTCACTTTACACAAAAACACATCTAAATATCCCACCAAGTGTTGGAAGAAAAATAAGCTTCCCATCTGGCCATAATAGCACATGCGGGAAAAGAAAGGCCCTCCTACCACTAAAAATTGAGCTCCTAGTCTTGCTCAAGTATGAACTCCATTTAAAACTAACTCAAATCATGTCCTAATTACACAAACCTCCCTATTATTACATTTCAAAATTAATATAATAATAAAATATTATTATATTATTCAACATAAAATAAAATTTATTAAATCATTACAATGCACTACTTACAAATATTAACATATATCAATATTTTCTAAGTAATACAGAGTAACAATTTAATAAACATTAATATAATCTCAAGAGTACATTAATATTTTATTATAGGGAGAAATGTTATTATGTTTTATTGACTTGAAGAACTAGGGCACAAACCCTAAAGTCAAAACATTATGTCCCATTTTGCACTCCATTTTGTATTTTTTCTACAACTTCATGCTTGGAGTCGTGTCACCTATGAGACTTGGTGGTAGGGTTTTGTTGATGGTTCTATGGAGTATCCTTATAGATCTATGTGCATACTAAAAATTACCTTTCTACTATGATGCTATTTATCTTTCTCTTTATCCTTTATTTTGTACAAAACTTGAAGATTTTACATATACTACACGTTGCTCCTGGTACTCGAGGGTTTCATTTTTCTAATTTTGAAGTTGTTGTTCATAAAAATGGAATCATGGCCTTTCATACTGGATAATTTCACTTTTAAAAGCATAAAAATGAATTTTCCCTAATGACTATAAATTTTCCTATTTCTATAGTTGGCCTCGAGCCATGTATCTCTGAAAGAATTTACTTAACATCTTGGTTCCTTCAACTTTTTTCTGAAGGCCACAAGCTTTATTGAAATAGTCTAACTCTGATGTCTTGAGTTTTTCTGTCGTAGCTTTCATTTTCAATACTCATTCCCACTGTATACTTTCTTTATCTCGCACCACCACGATGTATGAGGGTTTGTTATTGGGAACATTTATCTGCATATTTATCATATTTTTTGCTTCTTTGTTTACTTCAAAATGTGTGATTATCCCATGTATATGTTGTGTTTGTAAAAAATCCTTGATACTTCATTAATAGACCAAAAATTGTATTTGAAAACACACTTTCACACCATTAGATATCATTTTATTGCGCTAGGAATGGCATTGTTCACACCTTTTCCTTGAAAATATATTATTTTCTTGAAGATACTTTCCTGTGAAAGCCACTAATGTCTAGTTCTCTTGATGTGAAGAGAAGACTATATCTACGAAACTCACAACTCCTTGATGTTGGGAAATGAGGTTTTCTCCTTAAATGTGAGCAGAGACTCTTGGTGTAAATACAAAATCCTACTCCACAAGGGTTTATGATTCCATCTATGTAGATCTAAATGAGGTTGTGCACTTCCATGTTCCTTGGTGCTCTATTATTATTCATGTATGCACAAAAATTGAAGAGACAATTCATGATTGGTCATGTACATAAAATAATAACAACCTTTTGATCATTTGTATATCTCATGTTTTCTTTACATTTTTCACTATCATTTATATATCTTTGTCCTACCTTGACATTCTTTATACTGTAATAAAACTACTTTTACTGAGCTCCTTGCATTTCTTGTGTAACAAAAATTTCACTTTTCTTCCTATACTTATTTGAAGAGAAAGGCTCATTATTTTCTATATTTGCAAGGGTTTCATAGTTTTACCTTATCAATTCCATGGCATGACTCTTTTCCTTTGAAAAATATTCCAGACACTTTGGAAGAGGGACCCTACTTGGATACATCCTGTATCTTATGTTCTTAATATAATATAATGAAATAAACTTGATGTTTCATGATCATGGCACTATGTTGGTGGATTTCCCTTGTGCTTGATTCATTGCTCCTTACTATTTTTCAGTTTCTTAATGGCTCTTTCTGACTGTTTCTCTTACATGGCTACTCGTGTACATGCTCATTATATCCTTGCACCCTGAGCACTTCCTAATACATCATCGTGAGATTGTCTCTGGATGAAATTGTATCCATACCCCTTCTTTTATTATTGTCTTCATGTTCTTGAAACAATCAACTACTTTGGATGCTTCAATGCATTGATTAGTGTTCACTACCACTCTTCCCTTCACTGTACTTGCCTCATTGTATTTCTCTATTCTATTGATATACCCAACATGTTAATAATTTTTACATTTCCTTTGTCATGTAGCTGGGCATTACTGTGAGGGCTTCTTGATCCTTTGCATATGATATTTGCACCACTGCTCTAGTTATAGATTACAACTTGATGGAATAAAGCATTAAATCCTTGTAAAAGATCTTTTTGTCAACACACCTTTTCCTAATTTGATAATAGATGTATTTTAATATTCAAATAGATTTATTAGCTAGTTATCAATGATTTCTGCATTTGTATCTGTTCTTTGAAAAAGAATTTTCTCTTGACATTAAATGTTACTCTAATCTCAATAGTAATCACTAACATTGAAATAATATTGTCACTGAACTTGTCCTTTTTGAAGCACTTTGTTTTGAGATCCTTTTACTTCCATTGATCATTGTATCAAACTATTTCACTGTTATTATAACTATCATGGATCATGCACAATGTTTGTTGTATGATCAAGTTCTTGATATCATATTATTGAGTCTTGTCACCATGATATTTGCATCTTCATTGTTGATAATCTGAGAATGTACTTGAATGCTTTTATTCATTTATATTTATTCAAAAGGTCCTCCTCCTTCTGCCACTGCTCTTGCTGCTTAATGGCTTTATGCCTTTTTTTTTTAATGAATAGTTGTATTTTGTTTTTGGCTTGGCCGTGTGAACTCTGGTGATTTCTATATCCCCCGGCCCTTTTTTTGTGGATATGTAACTTTGATATTTTGTTAATTGAAAAGGCACTATTCATAAAAAAAAAAGGTTTCATAATAAGATATTATGTCCCTTTAATAATTTTGGGTCTTTAATCAAATCTGTATTTAAATGTAAAGTTAGAAGGTTTCACGCTGAAAGGGCGCGTCCCTTCAATAACTTTGTCTTCATACCTAGATTTGCACAAGGAAATGAATGTCTTAATTAGAAATGGGATTGTTTTCTCTTGAATTTAATTATCTTGTCATTTGACATTAATGAATATGTAACAGTCAGTATTGCGAGTAAGCATGAGATTCTTCATCGCTCAGTCTCAGGACTGACCATCCATTTCTATTCCTTTTTGTAGGTACGCTTTCAAGATGTAGGACATGGGCCTCCATCAGTTGATCAAAGTACAAAAGCCCGCCAACCAAGCAATGGTGAATTTACCATTGCTTCTTCTTTCTTGACTTCTATGTTTTCATCCCTTTCTACATTTTAGTATGAGTTTTCATAGTTACCACATCTTGTGTGGAACCCTCTATGTACTTGTCTTTTGATGTAAAAATAACTTATAATGCAAAGATGTATTTGATCTTTTTTTGTAATACATTGCATATGACTGATGTGTTCTTTTAGATCAACATTTTAATTTTAGAAACATGTACTTAACTCTCAGCTTTCATACTTCAGTTTAAAATGCATAATTTTAACTTAAACTTAAAAAATGTACCTTACACCTTAGTTGTACATCTATCCAGCTCTACCAATTTGAATTGGATGTGAAAATTGGTAACAATAACCAAGAAATATACCTTCATCACATCTAGGATCAAATTTCCCTAAATCTTCATCTCTTTTGATATAAATTTTTCTTCCAAAGATTCTAAAATAGTTTACAGTAGGAATATGACCATACCATAGTTCATAAGGAGTCTTACTAGTGTCATGCTTTATTTGTACTTGGTTCAATGTATAAACTATAGTGCTCACAAATTCTGTCTTATACACATGCGAAACATTTCCTTCAATCATCATTGTCCTTTTAGTGTCTAGAATAATTTTGTTCCTTCTCTCTGCAATACCATTTTGTTGCGGGGTCCATGGTGCAATCTATTTCTTTATCCCATAATCTTCACAAAATGCATCAAATTCACAGAATGTAAATTTACTACCTCTATTTGATCTCAGACACTTCAACATCAAACCTGTCTCTGTCTCAACCATAGCCTTGAAAATCTTGAATTTGTTAAAATCTTTAAATTTTTCCTTTAAGAAAGTATCCCACATTATCCTTGAATAGTCATCAATGAATAGTATGAAATATCTATCTCCATAATAACTTCTAGTTCTAGATGGACCACATAAATCAATATGCACAAGATCTAACTATCCACTTGAATAATATGTCTTTATTTTGAAACTGGATCTAGTTAGCTTACCCATCTGACATTCCTTACACATAGAATTAGCGGGCTTCAACAAATTAGGTAGATATCTCACTTCTTTAGTATTACTTATCTTGAACATGTTATCAAAATTCACATGACACAACCTCTATGCCATAACCAACTATCATCAATTTGAGCGATCAAACATATTCTATAAACACTATTCAAATGAAAGACATTAGCTTTGGTCTTTTTACCCGATGCAATCTCAAAACCTGAATTTACGAAGATTCTACACTTTCCATTCTTTGATTGCAAATTATAACATTTTTTAACTAACTGTCCAATACTCAAAATATTATGTTTTAGACCTTCAATATATAAAACATCATCAATATTATTCTTACCATCAAGAGTAATGGATCATTTTCCATAGATTAGACAAGGAGTATCATCACCAAATATGACAACACCATCTTCATACATTTCCAAGATCACAAATTTTCTCCTAGCTCCATTCATATGATGTGAACATCCACTATCAATCACCCATTCATCTTTCTCTTCAACATGTACACCCAGGCCTATTTCCACATTCATGCAACTAGTAGTCTCATTAGGAATTGGATCTTCTTCCTTGTTAGAAAAAAATACACATTCATAATCTTTTTAACCACCAACATCAAATTCATCATTTGTCACACCTTCATCAACATCATAGTAACATTTCTTTTGATATCTAGGTTGGAATTTTCTGCGTTTATGCTTAGGCTCTCTCTGTGGACATCTTGAAGCAAAATGACCAATCTTTTTGCAAGAAAAATTTTTAAGCGGAAACTTTCCTTCATATTTACCAGCACCTTTAGGAAATTTGTTTGCAATAAGGGCTTCAAGTTCTTCAAGCTTTCTCTCTTCTTCTTCAATTTCTTCAAACTCTTTTGCATATCTTGATGTACTTATAGAAGAGATTTCTCCTAGATCTTATCTATGCTTATCCTTAGAAATATTAGCTTTGAATGCAGACTCAAAATTAGGAAGGGAATCACCAAATTCACTCATCTCAAAAGAAGTTAACTTACCAATAAACATATCTATTGTCACATTTGTCACTATTCTTATCTCCTCAATAGTAGAAACCTTGTGTTTGTAGGAAGGAGACAAGGATCTCAATATTTTAGCAACAATCTCCAATTCATCTAATTGTCCATGAGCACATATGATACCACATACAAGCTCATTCACCGCCTAAATGTAAGAAGTAACATTTTCATCTTCACGCATCCTCAATGTTTCATACTTTCCTTTTAGGATCTGCAACTTAGCTAGCTTCACATAGGTTTCACCTTCATGTAAAGTTTCTAAATTCTTCTAGATCTCATGTGCAGTCTTAAATTCCATAACATTTTTGTACTCCATATTAGATAGGGTTCTCAACAATGCTTCCTTAGCTTTGATGTTGTATTCAAATTTCTTCTTCTCATCAAGAGTAGTAGTAGAAATATTTGTAGGAGGAACATATGTTCACTCATTAATCTCCCAATATTCTTCACCAATGCATCTCAAGTGTGTTTCCATGCGATCTTTCCATATAGAATAGTTAGTGCCATCAAATCTTGAACTATCCTTCTTAAAGTTGTCATCTTGGATCTCTTCAAGTGATTAAGCTTCCCAAAGAGGAACTAGGTTGTGATTCCAATTGATAAAAATAAGGCAATACAAAACTGAGAGGGCAGGGTGAATAAGTTGTCTCCAACACTTCAAAATTTAACAATATTTTAACATTAAACTTTAGATATGATCAATGAACAGTAAAACATAGATCCATAGAAAATTAAGAACACATAACATTAAGATTTTTTTGCATGGAAAACCTGGTTAGGGGAAAAACCACGGTTGTGATGAACCCACAAGATGATGTACTCTATTAAAAACACTATACTCTTTTAAAGTTATTATAATGGGAATGCACAGGCATTCATACACACTCCCTAGAGATCACTACTCAAATACAATAGGGAAGGCTCACTACCTTATAAAAATCACATGTACTACAATCCACAGTGGACAAAAATCCATAGATCATGAGCTAGATAATAGCATCTTCAACATGCCTAGGTCAGTTCCATTTAAGTACACCTTTATTTTACACACCAGATCAATATTTTCACATCTATGTACTCTTCCACACTTTCACACACTCTGGTACCTCTAGCACACAATCCACAAAGGGATACAATTAAATTTATACATCTCATTAACTAATTCTCACAAGGTCAGCCAAGGACCTAAATATTAAAGATATAACCTCTCTCAGTTACAATATTGAATGCAAACCAATGTATGTTGGCTAAGACATAACATGGATCAATATCATAATCCTTGAACATGCTAAGCATCCAATAATTACACCATGAACATCCAAAAAATGCTACACCTACTAATTTGGAAAAGACCATGAAGAATACGAACTCACAAATTGAAATCAGCAAATGTGATTGTGCGTGTGATTTTGTGTCAGGTACCTGCAGCTGCAAACACACACATCATTAAACTATTACGGGGTTAGCTTATTATAAAATGAAAAAATCATAATACTAAAATGATCTAGGCTAACCGACATCAGCTCATTTCCTTCTAGTAGGTAGGAGTTTGAATCTTGCTCTCAGGTCATTGCAAGAAACAATGACTACACCAGATCCTAAACAAAGGATTTTAAAGACAACTAAAATGATGAAACTAAATGATATACAAATGTAGATTTGTTGTTCATCCAAGCTAATTAAGAGTTCATTTTAAGAACCAACTGAAGTGTTTTTTATTGATTTTGAAACCCAAAATCAAGTATGCTCTAAGATTATAGTTTGCATGATTGAAAGTAAACTAACAACAATTAATCAAAAAGCTTATGAAATGCTAAATTCTTGAAAATTTAAGAAATGAAAAATGCATAATAGCGATAGCTAAAATTTTGGGATCCTTGTGAATGAAAAGAGTTTCTCTTTTATATTAAATCTTTGTTGAATCGAAAATTAAGATTAAAAGAAATGAGTGGCTCAGATTTGATTTGACGAAGCACAATCCATGTGCAAAGAATGTGATTGGTTGAAAGATTCAGTTGACTGAACTGACTGATCAGTCTTTTTGGAAACTTCCAAAATCATTTTTAGTTAACAACTTTGTTTCCAAAATGATAAATAGTGGAGAATCAGTTAACTGAGTGGAACTGGATTGTTTCCAATTTGATAATTAATTAACTAGATTTGATGATGTCATATGCATTTTTAAATATTTTAATGATTTTGAATGCACATTTTTGTTTTTATTAATTAATTTAATTCCTTTTTTGGATTTTATTGACAATTTAGTAATTCTATTTAACTAATATATTAGAATATCAATTAAATAATTAAGATATTAGAATATCAATTAAATAATTAAGATAAGGTTTATTTGCCAATGTAATGTGATTTTAGGAATTAATTAATTAATCAAATGCGATCATTGATTAGTACCTAGGGTCCAGGTTAGATTAGCTTGGATTTAATAAATTGTCTGCTTGGTTTAGGACTTAGAATAATCAAAATTAGGGTTTCTTGATATGTGATTGAGATTAGGGTTCTAGGGTTTAGTTGACCATTTTTATGTCGTTACATTTTCCCCTCTTTGAATTGATGTGCGATCAGTGCATTGATTCAAAGACTTGTTACTGATAAGACCCAGAACTGTTTGATTTGAAGCGATAAAACCATTCTTGTCGAAGAAGACCAACTTCGAGCTTGATTGGATGAAGATTGATCAAAATATATAAAATAGAATGTTTAATTTGATTTCAAGCGATGAAATTGGGCATCTGTCAAGAACTCTTAAACCTTTTGATTTGAAGCGATGAAACTGATTACCGTTGAGAGATTTTATTAGCAAACAAATTGACTTGATTTGAAGTGATGAAGCCAATTTGATCAATGTATCTGGTTTCAATAATGAATAGCTCATATAAGACCGATATTTTCTATTTTCAAGTGTATTCACCACTGTATAAGACCATTGATTAGGTTTCCTTTGATTTAAGATGATCTCCACTTGATTTGATGCAATGAATCTGAGATGCCCCAAGTGATGGGGTCTTGATTGAGGATGTGATCACTGAAATGTTGAAGTCATGATCTTTCCCCCTCGGGAGTGAAATTGAAATATGGCTAGGTGCCCCAATGATCGAAAAATAATTCAATTGATAACATGATGCAAAAAGAAGATGATCTGATTAGAAATAGGTCCCAAGCGATTAGGAAAAAATCTTCACTTGATGGGAAGTCATGTTTGACCAAGATTGAACAAAATTATGATAGGAGGATTGATTAGAAGAAAAGTATGATAGATTTCCATTGGTTTGGAGTCCAAACAGACTAAATGTGCAAGCGGTTAGCTGTAGTTGATTGAAAAAGTCAAACGTTGAAAATGACAAGTAAAACAGTTTCATATTTCAATTTTGATCCTGAAAATGGAATCGGGATAGTCAAATTAGCTAGGGGTGTCATTTTCATGTCATTCAACGCACAACTTACCACTTGGCAAAAGGAAGATTGATTGATAAGAACCTCAAATCCTTCACATTGGAGAAATATATCGATATTATAAAGATTTCAACACCATGCAAATGAAGATGAAAGACTAACATGAATGCAACCTAAGGTGTAGTCATTGAACCTTTAGCTTTGAAATTTTTCATCATCAAGCATTTTTGGAGCACCAAAGTTGGTACAATCCTTACTGGTGCCACTGCGACCATAAGAATATGAATATGAATTTCATCAGATAATATATGAGAAACTAACGTAAGTATCATGGTACAAAAGCCGAGATGACCTAAACTTTGTTTCTAGTTGATGTTGCAAGAGTATACTAGTATTGAGGCATTCAAAGCCAAGATAACCATGAGTGCGATCATGCATAAACAAATAGAGCAATAACAATCAAGGAGATAGTTTTGACCTCACCTTGGCGTGCAAGTAAACATGATCAAGGGATGTGAAGCTTTTTTTCCTTAATGCACGAGCTCTTATCACATACACCCTATTTATTTGATGTTGTTGGATCATCGGGACCACACCATCAAGCAATAGACAAAGAAAATATTAATGAAAATCAATGAGAATAGACAACATACAAAGAGAAGTTCAGCATACTTCATCCATTTTTGAAGTTTTCGGATGTGTACATGTATGAGGTGTTGAGAAACACCATTGTGCTTGTGAGTGCGATGTGTTTGAGTGCTCTCATTCTATTTTTTATGTTTGCACTGCCCAATGTGTGTTAAGAAACATAGATGCGTCAAAAGATAGTGTTAAAAAACACTTTTGATTACGGTGTTGAGAAACACTTGTTGCGTTAGTAGCGAGATGTCCTTCAGAAATGACAACATTACTGACTCTAGTGTAATCCAAATATGTGATCAAATTGGGGAACCATGCCCCATGGTAACAAACTTTGATTTCCATAACTTACTTGACTCATACTTCCAGGACAAATATGATTTGATTTCCCCCAGACTATGACTCTGGATCAGTTTCAATCCAGAAGGGTTCTCGGAAGAACCAAAGTGTCACGAAAGTGACTAAAAGCTTATTTACAAACTCAAGCAAAATATTTCCAAGTCTAAGCATTGATACATGGAGCACTGAGTACAAGAGGTGCCTGTTTACCAAGTTTTCACCTACTTGGAAAAGATTCTATTTTTTCTACCAGGTTTTCACCAAGGCACTTTTTCTTATTTTTCAATTTTTTTGTATTTTTCCATTTTTTATTTTTTTATTCTTATCTTTTTTTATTTTTTTGGATTGATGCATCAAAGTGCCTATTGCTAGGTTTTCACCAATATGACCATTTTTTTAGGACTTTTTTCAATTTTTTATATTTTCTAGAGATTACTCACTCTCAAGAAAGATCACATTGGTTTACCTCAAATGTCTAGCAAGATTTAGAACATTACAAATGGATTAGAAAGTTGAAGGATGAGGTGAATAGATAGTGGTGGATGGAGAGGGTGAATGCAACCCTCAAGGATAGTCTCCTCAAGATTACCCAATCTAGGGAAAAAGAATACCATAATGTAGGCTCATGGAGGCATGTTAGATAGCATATAGGATAATGACCTGATGTCATGAAAAGTATGTAGTCCAAAATAATGTACATGTCAAGAAGTTTTTGAGAAACTATTTTGTATTTTTTGTTCTTGATTTTGATCAAGACCAAGGGGTCAATTAGATAGGATAGTGATGGGATAACATGATCGGGATAAGGGGTGATGATGGTATAAGTGAGTGTTTTGGGATTAGTGCAAAGGATGTTTATGGATAGTGAGTATTTCCTTGGGATAAGAAAGATCACACTAGGGTGCCATGGATGAGAGCAAGTGAATAGGCTGATGGAAAGGATAATGAATATCAGGATACATCATGCTCATGGATAGGCTCATCACCGGAAGGAACATGGATGCTCATGGGCTAGCTAGATGTAAGATATGATAGATAAGTTGGTATGGAAGGAAATTTCCCCCAAGTGAAGAGTGCAAGTAGGAGGAATTACACATGATGCCTATTTTCTAGGTTTTCATCATGGTACTTATCGAAGGTGCCACAAGAAGTGGTTTTCATCATAGGAAAAAATTATTTCTCTTTACTTTTTCTACCAAGGTGCATGTTTACTAGGTTTTCACCAAGGCCCTTTTTTCTTATTTGTACTTATAATTTTATGGAGGAACTTTAAGTCTCTTTCCTTTGGATAGTGCTCCTTTGAAGGATATGTTATGATAGGCCAAGGCCTCTAAAATTATTCTCAAAGATGTTGATAAGGTGATGGTAGGGAATGAAATGGAGGATAAGGGAGATGGTAGACAAGGATTTATGTGATGGATTGGATAAGAGGAATGGAAGGATATGAGATGGATGGGTAGTAGGTAGGTGCATGATTTTGGATAGGGTTTTGAAAGATTTGTGTAGAGGTAGATGGAAAAGGTGATAAGATCAACATTGACATACACCTTGAAGGGTAGTGGACGAGTGGAGTAAAAATGGATGGAATAGCTTGAGGCTTTGATGGATGAGTGGATATGTATTAAATATAGATGGAAGGTTTCACGGTTTCAGCTTTGGGGTATAGGGACCAAGAATGGACTTGGAGGATGGAGAAGGCACACAGTTACGTTTGAATGGAGGGAGATAAGGTGTGGAAGGGAGATCAACATCTTTAAAGTGAGCTGCATGACCAAGGCTATTCTCTTTAGAATTCATCTTTATATCAATAGGTGCATGAGTATCTTTGATAGGAAAAAAATTTATAGGAGCAGCTGAAGCTTGAGGGGATTTAATGTTATGAAAGGGATTTTTAGGAATTATCATTTTTGGATACAAAAGAATATGACAAGGGGATGATGGGATACTCTGATATTGAAAAGGATATTTAGATGGTTTAGAAAGGGTATTTTTCTCTTGATTTTCAATAGGATCATTAGAGATGGTGGAAAGGATATCTTGATCTTGCTTGGGAGATGGAGGGATATCTTCTTGGAAAAAATGGAAGGGGATGATAAACTCATCATGGGACTCTTCATATATTTGACTTTGGTGAACTATTGGCTAAGGATGGATGGTATCTTGATCTTGATCATTATTGATATTTGTTTCTTCACATTGTGGATTACCCTCTTCACATGGATCCACTTCTAAGGATTAGGTAGGAGTTTTGATTTGCACAAGGGACTCTTGAAATTCTAATTCAGTATCATTTTGAGTAGGCATGAAAAGCATTGAAGCACATGGATGCTTTGGGTCTATGATCTTTGAAGCCTGAGAAAGACTTGCAGCCGTATGTTGATTAGCTTGGATCTCTTTAAGAGGTAGTCCTTGAGGGTAAACATATTCATCATTAGGCTCATTCTTTGATAGAAATGGTGTGGCTGGTTTTGAATCTTTAGGAGATGGAGGAATGGTGGAAGAAGTAAATGTGATATGTGAACCATTGCTAGACATGGATTCCTAATATTGATCATGCTTGAGATTAGATGGATCATTAGTAAATTCCACTTTGATTATGCCATCATCAAGAAGATCTTGGATTTTATGTTTTAACTCCATGCAAGCTAAATTTGTATGCTCATTGCTTCGATGATATGCACAATAGGTTCTCTTGAATGTCCATCCATGTGATGTGACTTTAGGCAACGTGATGAGATCATGCTCCAGAAGTTATTTCAATGTTGATTCATAAGATTGTCCTACAGGAGTGAAGTCCCTCTTGCATTTAACCCAAGGTTTTTATTTCATGAGGTTACTAACCCCTTTAAAGGGAGACTTCATAGTGTTTTCAGCAGCTTTTAGGGCTTTGGAGCCACTCTCTTGATCAAAGATAGGATTGTCATACCAAGATTTCTCCATGTTGGAAGGAAGTGGAGAGATGTTTGAATCATGATCAAATAGAAAAGGATAGATTGATCCTAATGGTGATTGGTTGGATTGTGTATCATTTTTTTCCTTGAAGTCTTGAATTTCATTTTTCAAAGATTGAACTTGTTTTGATAGGGATGCAATAAGAATCTCTTCTTTCTTGTTATTAGGACCATAATTTTTAGCCCATTTTCTTTTATACGTTATAAGATTGTCTTGATGCACTTGCTTAGAAGATTAATGACAACAAGAATCAACAAGAGAGCTTCTAGTTTGTGTAGGCATAAATCAATCAATTTTTCTAACTAGTGCTGAGGTGATGTCTAAAGTGCCGACTAAGTCCAAGACCAAAAGAAAAAAGAGATAATGTACAACTGAGAGAGAGATAGAAATGAATCCAATCTTGAGTCAAGGTTAACAAACCTGCTCTCGCAACTCAGGATAAGGACAGCGTAGACAAAGATGATTAAGATAACAAGTCACTTAGACTAGCACATCAAAGTCAAACCTTGAAATATCAAGTGAGTCAGAATGTCAATAGATTGTAGTCAACACAAAACTATTGATGATGTTGGTGAGAACACAAATTTTGAGAAAATCCAAATAGAACCAGGGTGACGGAAGACAGAATTGGACAACAGTTCAAATGATTTTTAGAGTTTTGACACTAGATGCAGAAATTTGTATCGAAGTTGACAGTTTAACACCTAAAAATGTAGATTTGTTTGATAGTTTTGATGTTTGTTTTGATTGTTTCACTCATGCAAGATGCATCATGGAGATATCATAGAACCAAGCACAATAATCAAACCATGTTCCTAGGTGGTGAGAAATGGACAATACTTGTTTGAATCCTCTTACAATAAAATATCCATTCAAGTTAGACAGTTAGAAGCTTGGCAACACTAGCTCCCCTCCATGACACACACTTCTCGGGTCTACCAAGCTTCAAATTTCTCAATATCTAAGGATCTTGGTAAATTTATTGTCTCAAAAAGAGGGGTACATGAGAGGTTTCTAAGGCATGCGCGTCTCACAACACCCGTATCAACAAGTAGAAAAGGATTTTGGCCACTAACTGAAAAGGGTTTTAGTAAGGGTCTCATTTAAGTGTATCCTCTATGTCCGTGCAAGCGTGATTTATGTTGTTAACCCCATAAAGAACTTTAGTACAAGCATTCACGATACGTGATTAAGACCTAGAGGCCCTACTTTGTGTTAGGTGAGAGTTGAGTATAAGCTCAAATGCCACTTATCTTCCGAGGCTTTGGTCTCGAGGTATCATTTTTATTATAGCAATTCAAAGAAGCTTGGTGGTATCTTGTTCTCACTCGGGTCATTCTCTAAGGGTGAATAATTTTTCCCACTTGGACAGGCCCTCTAAGGTTGCAGATCTCAAACAACGAATTTGACAATAGTGTTTTTGGATTTATGTTCATCCCTAAAGGGTGAGAGAATAATTTCTTGACATTATTGCTATTCCTAAAACACCATACATAAGTTCATTTTAAGATGTCTTGCATGTGGGTTCCTATTTTAATAAAACAAAAACAATATGCAAGCAAAACGTTTAGCGTTCTATTGATCAAGGCAACCTATAAGAAAAATCATCAGTAGTTTGTGTTTTAATCTTATTTTCAACATCTTGCAAACCATTGTTGGGTTGTTATAAACAAGATAATCCAGAGAAAAATAAAGCTAAAAACTTGTCAGCATTAGAAAATCAAGAAAATCAGAAAATTGATTGCAGATTTTAAAACTAGATTAAAAAAATAACGCACTTTCAAAAAAAATTGCACCCAAAAATGTTACCGTATGAGCCCGAACGAGGCTCTAGAAGTTTCAAAAAGTAGGATTAGATAGGTACAATGATCAAAATCTACAATTTATGACAAATCAAGAAACCAAAACCAAAAAATAACCCTACCACAGTAATCTTCAGGAAATTCTACCCAAAATAAAATAAAAAATTGTTCGAGAAAAGCACTTAAAATGAGAAGGTTATGACCCTCTAAAGATAGAGTGTGAATTCAAAAATGCTAGTGGTGAAGGTAGAGAATTTTCAAATCCTGTAGATGTCAGCAACATGCGAGGTTAATGTTGATGGTCTCGAGGCCATCGCAGAAAGCCAATAACCCCTATTTTTTATGGCTAAAAGGGCGTCAATATTAAGATAGCGGGTTGAGAGGAGTTCATGGTGGAGGCGGCAGTTGTGTGGTGGAGACGAGCAGTGGAGCTCGGTGGAGGTGTTATGTAGGTGGTTGAGTGTGAGTGGTGCTTGGAAGAATGTGGGGTAGGAAGAAGGCAGAAGGAGACACAAGATGGGGATGGAGGGTAGCGTGGTCGCAAAGTGGAGGTGGAGTAGAGAGGAGGGCGAGGCTAAGTGGGGAGGTAGAATGGCTGAGCACTGGGTGGTTGGGGGGAGGGTAGCATGAGGGGAGGTGGGGNGGGAGGGTGGTGCGAGGGTGGGAGGATCGAGGAAGGGTGGAGGGTTGTCATGGGGTGGAAGGAGTGGAGGTTGGGGCTGCAAAGGGAGGTGGGAGGAGGCATGGATGGAGAATAGCGCGAGGTGGGAATGGAGCTCGGGGTAGGGGTGTGGAGAGGTGAGCGGTGGGAGGGCGGGGAGGATCGGCGGAGGTATCAGAAGAGTTGTGGGGTGGCTGTGTAGGCAGAGGAAGAAGTGCGGGTACAAGGGAAGAAAGGTGGTGCATGTAGAGGTAATCTACTTTGATTCACGTGTAGAGGGTCGTATGACCTGTTTGGGCAAAATAAATTTGCCATAGATTTGACTTTCGTCGAGTGTGGGCAAGGTTATAGTCATTTTCAACCAAAATAATGATCTAGACGCAATCGTGGAGTCAGATATGGCTCAAAAGGAGATGAGGGTAAGCCCCACGGTGGGCGCCATAAATGTGCTTGTGATTTTTTGTCAGGTACCTACAGCTGCAAATACACACTTCAATGAAATATTACGGGGTTAGCTTATTAGAAAATGACAAAATCATAATACTGAAAAGATCTAAGCTAACCGACATCGGCTCATTGCATTCTAGTAGGCAGGAGTTTGAATATTTCTCTCATGTCATTGCAAGAAACAATGACTACACTAGATCCTAAACGAAGGATTTTAAAGACAACTAAAATGATGAAACTAAATGATATGCAAATGCAGATTTGTTGTTCATCCAAGCTAATTAAGAGTTCATTTTAAAGCACCAAATGAAGTGTTTTTGATTGATTTTAAAACCCAAAATCAAATGTTCTCTAAGATTATACTTTGCATGATTGAAATTAAACTAACAATAATTAATCAAAAATATTATGAAATGCTAAATGCTTGAAAACTTAAGAAATGAAAACTGCATAATAACGATAGCTAAAATTTTGGGATCCTTGTGAAGGAAAAGAGTTTCTCTTTTATAGAAAATCTTTGTCAAATCGATAGTCAAGATTAAAAGAAATGAGTGGCTTAGATTTGATTTAAGGAAGCACAATCCATGTGCAAATAATATGATTGGTCGAAAGATTCAGTTGACTGAACTAACTGATCAATCTTTTAGGAAACTTTCAAAATCATTTTCAGTTAACAAATTTGTTTCCAAAATGATAAATAGTGGAGAATCAGTTAACTGAGTGGAACTAGATTGTTTATTTGCCAATGTAATGTGATTTTAGGAATTAATTAATCAATCAAATGTGATGATTGATTAGGACCTAGGGTTCATGTCAGATTAGCTTGGATCTGATGAATTGCATGTTTGGTTTAGGACTTAGAACAATCAAGATTAGGGTTTCTTGATATGTGATTTAGAATAGGGGTCTATGGTTTAGATGACCATTTTTATGTCATTACATTTTCCCATCTTTGAATTGATGTGCGATCAACGTATTGATTCAAATACTTGTTAGTGATAAGACCCATAACTATTTGATTGAAGTGATGAAACCATTCTTGTCAAAGAAGATCAACTCTGAGCTTGATTGGACAACGATCGATCAAAATATATAAAATAGAATGCTCAGTTTGATTTGAAATGATGAAACTGGGCATCTATCAAGAACTCTTAAACCTTTTGATTGGTTAGAACGAATAACCAGTTTGATTTGAAGTGATGAAATTGATTGTCGTTGAGAGATTTGATTAGCAAGAAAATTGACTTGATTTGAAGTGATTAAGCCAATTTGATCAAAGTATTTGGTTTCAATAATGAATAGCCCATATAAGACTGATCTTGTCTATTTTTGAGTGTATTCACCACTGTATAAGACCATTGATTAGGTTTCCTTTGATTTAGGATGATCTCAACTTGATTTGATGTGATGAAGCTCAGATGCCCCAAGCGATGGGGTCTTGATTGAGGATGTGATCACTGAAATGTTGATGTCCTGATCTTGCCACCTCGGGAGAAAAATAAAAATATGACTAGGTGCCCAAGTGATCAGAAGTAAGTTGATTGATAACATGATGCAAGAGGAAGTTGACCTGATTAAAAATAGGTCCCAAGCAATTAGGAAAACATCTTCACTTGATAGGAAGTCGTGTTTGACAAAAATTGACCAAAAGTATGATAGGAGGATTGATTAGAAGAAAAGTATGAGATATTTCCATTGGTTTGGAGTCTAGACAGACTGAATGTGCAAGCGGTCATCTATAGTTAACTGAAAAATTTGAACGTTGAAAATTACAAGTAAAACAATTTCAAATTTTGATATTGATCCTGAAAATGGAATCACGATAGTCAAATTAGCCAAGGGTGTCATTTCCATGTCAATCAAAGAACAATTGACCACTTGGAAAAAGGAAGATTGATCGATAAAAAACAATGTCAACACATGTATGTATAATATTCCAACAAGATAAAGGTTATTGGAGATAATATAAACACTTTAGGGCCCGTTTGGGTATTGGAATACCATATCCTGGATATGGTCAATTCAGGAAGATGCTACATATTCAGGAAGATGCTTATCCTCAAAATGAAATTCAGAATATGGTTTGACCCGTTTGGTTCACCCGGAGATGAATGAGAAGATGCATAAGGAATTTTAATTATTTATTTTTTAATTTCTTTGAATATGGTGTGTGTATATATGTATGTATATATACACACATGCACACATGTGTATATATACATACATACATGTGCATATATACATGTGTGTATATATACACATGTATATATACATGTGTGTATATATACACATGTATATATACATGTGTGTATATACACATGTGTATATGTGTATACATGTGTGTATATGCATACATGTATACACATATATGCACATACACACATGTGTGTGTATACACACATATACACACATTTGTGTACATATACACACATGTGTGTATACACATACATGTGTGTGTGTATACACACATGTGTGATACAAGTGTGTATCCATGTATACACATATATACACATGTGTATATATATACACACATACACACATGTATGTATACACATATATACACATATACACACATGTGTATATATACACACATACATGTGTGTATATATACACACATATACACACCATACATATACACATACAAGTGTGTATCCATGTATACACATATACACATATGTGTGTATATATACACACATACATACATTTGTGTATATATACACACATATACAGATGTGTGTATATATACACATATACACACATGTGTATATACACACATATACACACACCATACATGTGTGTATATATACACACATACATGTATATATATACAAATATGTGTGTATATACACAC
>MU224784.1:2162591-2203993 GCA_018584345.1 Thuja plicata | reverse complement strand
ACAGATGTGTGTATATATACACATATACACACATGTGTATATACACACATATACACACACCATACATGTGTGTATATATACACACATACATGTATATATATACAAATATGTGTGTATATACACACATACATGTGTATATATACACACATGTGTATATATACACACATGCATATATACACATGTGTATATATATATACATCCTTATAGCAATATAATATACATCTTTATAGTCACGGATCCCACGAAATATTAAATTTGCTTTTGTAAAAATTGGAATTGGAATTTGAAATTCCAATTCCACCTATTTAGGTGGAAGATGATATTCCCATTTTGGGGGCAAAATGAGAATTTCGGAATTCCAATTCCATTTTTTTCCAAGGACCCAAACATGGAAATTGGCATTATCCAGAATTAGATAATGCCAATTCCTGTCATATTCTAGGAAACAAACGGGCCCTTAGTGCAATGATTCCAAGAAGAGTTAGAGACACATTCACATAATATTCCATACTTTGATGTGATGTCCAAAATGAAATTTGAGATTTGAGCAAAAAAACATCCTTGATAAATAAGACACCTATATTAGGATTAGGAAGCACTGAGAGGGGGGTAATCGGTGCAACAGTATTCTTAAATTTATTCCCTTGAAACCAAAACTTAATACAGAAAGTAAATACAAGTAAACAAAACAATATACACAACATGGACACCATAACACAATAATTTGTTATCTAGGAAAACCTAGTTAATGGAAAAACCCCAATAGGGATGATACCCACAAATATATCACTACTATAGTAATAAGTGCCCTTTTAAAGGTATAAGTACAATGAGGGGAATGCAATTGCATTCAGCATTATATCCTAGAGCTCACTACTCATTTACACAACTAAAAACATCAAGTCTTACATCCAATTACTTAATAAAATTAGAATTTTAGTCCTATACCAAACTGAATGGTAGCATAAAAAATGCATGTATAGTTATGATGAAACATTGCACATGATCTCTGCATACTATATTCACATCACTATCTTCTTCTATATATAATCATAATCTCTATATCTTTGTAAACAAAACTTGATCTTAAATATAAGATTACAAGCTCAAAACTCAAACTTTGTCAACCCAAATAAGAGAAATGAAATGTGTAGAGGTCTTCGTCAAAACAAGATCAAAACATAAGATAAAATATTTCTAACCAAATAAATTATTCTCTGATGTCATCTCTATCATGAAAAATCACCAAACCAATAACCAAGTTTGATTTACTATGTGTACCAACTCGATTTCTCCAAACAGTCATGTTCCTCCCAAAAATCTATTAATCTGATATCCTGATGTAAGTGTTCCAATGGGCTTGCTTGCACAATCTACTAAGAAGATCTTCTCTATCTTCTTCAAGGATCCTAATCTTCTCTAGGTCCTTATTAGGCTTAGATCATTAACTAAGTCCTAGTCCCACTCTCCTCTAAGATTCTCCACTTGTGCTTCACCCTTTGAAAGACTAACACCCTATAGTTAGTTCAATCTCCACTTCTCCAACTTACACTTAGAAGAGTCTAAGTGTCAATTCCCACACTAATATTCATGAATCACTTGCAGGGGTGTCCAACACCATGTAGACACTACATTTGATCAATCTAGAATCCATCTTGAGGAATCTCCTTTCAATTTTCAGTCGAGTTCAAGGTTGTGTCTTCAAGAGACCTAATTAGGCTTATCTCCTTGTAGCCCTACACAGTGTGTTTTTCTCAATTGTTGCAAAACTTTTCCAAAGACCTCAAAATTCTAAGACCATATCCAGATACCCTTTTCCACTTTACAAAATATTTTGTAAGTCTCAAACCCCTAATTCATCCTTACATAGGGTTCCTATAAACTAGGTCTTATAGGGATAATAGGCCTAAAAACTAGGACAGTCTGCAACACAATGTAAAACTCACTCAAAACTTACCTTCACTGATTGGCATGAACTCGACCAACCTAGTATGTCAAGGTAAAACTAAACCCTAATTGTACATGTACTTGGATCATACAGTACCCACTTCCCCTGCTCATGAAAGCTCACTGTTTCTCCTCCAAACTTCTAACCGGACAGTGCATGCTCGCCTAGGGCTTGGATTTAAAAATAGTATCTTGCACTTCTAAGACTCCTAACTCTACATTTATGTACATTACTAACTCCCCTAGCATTTCCATCTACCCTTAGGTGTTTCCCATGGCTAGAATTCATGGGGGAGCCATGACTTGACTGACTGGTCAGGACAGGACTAGTGAACCTCCTAGTTACAAAACAATTTACCTATGACTGTATACTAACTCTAATCAACTAACTTACTGAATGAAAAGTGTCTCTAATCCTCCTAAGAACACAAAACTATCATTATTTTCAATGTATCAATCAATCCAATGTGACTGTCAACACAAAATGCTCAGGATTACTGAAAACTCAGAATTTGCAGAGTTCTATTCACTTCTAACTTGTTACAATCAACAACTGCCTTCTTGATTTGAGTCTCCCATACACTAGATGCCTTCTTCCACCATTATAGGGCCTTTTTGGTTGATTCCCCACTCCTAGTTTCAAGGAGAATCTGAAGTAACCATATTGCATGCAACATTTGCAATTATTGCAAATGTTATCATGACAACAAAATAGCAACTTTTGGCATATTTTCAATTATGCCTCCTCCCTAAATTTTAGGACCTCTATCCTCTCTATTTCAAGGATCCAAGATCATTAAAGGCCCTATGGCATCTCTATGTCCTCATTTATGAGATTAGGACACATTCAAGACTCCAATCCATCAACTAACAACTAAGCCTAAGAATGTGAAAACTACAAACAATGGCTATTGATGTGACCTTAGTCCTAATGACTAAATCACTTAGCCTAAATTACTAAGACCTCCTAAGGTAAAAATTCAACTAACCTATCTTGACTTGGCTAATGTCAAGTACAAGTCAAAAATGAACCAACATGGAGGTTAGCCTAGGTGCTCCTGCACCATCCTCCCCAAAACAAAAAGATCAATCCACCCTTGGATTGAAGATGCTTGGATCAATCCCCATCTTCTTGAACTCTGATTCTTTGACCCATATTGCATCTGCATTTGTTTTATCATGTCTTTTTATCAAGTGCTCATTTTTCTCTTTGGTTCTGGTCTTCTTGTATACTCTTGTATCTAGTATGTTGTCAGCTCTTGTGACTGTATCAGATGGTAATTGTAGCTCCTCCACATCTCTGATTACTTCTTGAAGAGTCTGATCCAAGTCTTGCTTTGGTCCTTTGTAGTGAGCTAAGTCTGCAATGTTGAAAATAGGTGACGGTCCACTATCTTCTGGGAGTTCAACTTTGAATGCATTATCACCATACTTAGCCATGATAGGACAAGGGCCTATCCTTCTCATCTGCAACTTGTGAGGGACTCCCTTCTGCAATCTTGATTTATTGAGATGTACCATCACTGTGTCACCCACATTAAACTCAACTATCCTCCTACTATCATCAATCTTTGCCTTATGTTTCAAAGTGTTCTCTGTTAAGGTTTTCCAGAATGTATCATGTATCTCTTGCATGGCTTGAGAAAAATCATCTGCATATCCACTTTCTTTCACTCCATCCTTCAAGTCTCTTAACTCATAGACTCCTCTAGGATGTAATCCATACACCAGCTCAAATGGGCTCTTCCTTGTTGACCTATTGATGGTGTCATTGTAGGAATACTCAGCCTGTCCAATAAATTCATCCCATTGTTGTCCATACTCCTTTGTCAAGCACCTTAGTAGATTTCCAAGGCTCCTATTCAGCACTTCGGTCTGTCCATCAATTTGAGGATGGTAGGCAGATCCAAAGGATAAATTAGTGCCTAGTCTTTGCCAAAGAGTCTTCCAAAAATGACTCATAAATTTGGTGTCTCTATCAGAAACAATGCTCTAAGGTAACCCATGGATTATTACTATCTCTTTGAAGAATAGAGAGGCTATTTGGTTGGCATCATTAGTGGTCTTGCATGGCACAAAGTGAGCCATTTTACTAAACCTATCCACAACTACATACACACTATCCATGCCTTTTCTTGTCTTGGGTAAGCCAACTACAAAATCCATGCTCAAGCAATCCCATGGTCTAGTAGGAATAGGTAGGGTCTGATAAAGGCCAGCATTTGATGAAGTACCCTTGGCTCTTTGATACACTATACATCTCTCCACATACATTTTGACATCAATATTCATCCTCGGCAAATAGTAGAACCTTTGAACTAGTTCTTGTGTCTTTGTGATCCCAAAGTGACCACTCAATGCACCATTGTTCTTCTCTTGAATCATGTTCTCCCTAATGGAACCTCTAGGGACACATAACTTATTGCCTTTAAAAAAAAGGTTACTTTGTAGAGTATATTCAGCATACTCACTATGGAAATGGTTCTTGTATTTAGCACATACCTTGTAAATTTCTGCAAAATCCTCATCTTCAGCATATAGATCCTTGAAGTGATCTATTCCCATGCTCTTCAACTGAATCTCTTGGATGGTAAGAGCTCTTCTTGACAATGCATCAGAAACTTTATTGAGGACACCTTTCTTATGTTTGATGTTAAAGGTGTAATCTTGTAGGTACTCAACCCACTTCATGTGCTTATGGCTCAACTTCTCTTGAGAATTCAGAAAAATTAAAGCTTGATTATCTGAATAAACAATGAATTCCTTGGGCAGCAAGTAGTGTCTCCACTTTCTCAAGGCTTGAACCAATGCATACAACTCAAGGTCATAAGAATAATACTTCTTTGCTTCACTCAACTTCTCAGAGTGAAATGCTATTGGTCTACCCTCTTGGCTTAGGACAGCCCCAATGGCTATGTTGCTTGCATCATATTCAATTGTGAAAAGCTTCTCAAATCTTGGCAAGACTAACACTGATTGGGTAGAAATCTTTTCCTTCAGCAACTCAAAGATTTTAGTGGCTTGTTCATTCCATATGAACTTGGTCTACATTCCTCCTTTGATTGTGTCCAACATAAGAGCACAAATAGCACTAAATTGCCTTATGAACTTCCTATAATACTGAGCAAGGCCATGAAAACTCCTTACTTCTGTTGTTGTCCGTGGAGTGGGCCAATTCATAATGGCTTCTACCTTACTCTTGTCCTTTTTTAGATTACCATGAGATAGAACAAATCCTAAGTACACTAGCTCTGTTTTGATGAACTCACATTTCTCCAAGTTAATCATTAGTTTATCTTCATGTAGCCTCTTAAGTACTAATTCCACATGCTTGATATGTTCCTCTCTTGTCTTACTAAATATGAGTATATCATCCAAGTATACCACTACAAACTTGCCAATGTGGTCTTTAAGTACTTCATTCATCAACCTCATAAAATTTGATGGAGTATTTGATAAGCCAAATGGCATGACTAGCCATTCATACAGCCCTTCAGTGGTCTTGAAGGCTATCTTCCACTCATCACCTTCATTCACCCTTATCTAGTGATGGTCACTTTTTAAATCTATCTTAGTGAAGTACCTTGCATCTCCTAGACTCCATCAAGTCTTCAATCCTAGGGATAGGAAACCTATATCTGATAGTGATCCTATTAATGGCTCTGGAGTCAGTACATAATCTCCAAGTACCTCCTTTCTTAGGGGCTAGGAATATGGGTATGGCACAAGGACTAATACTCTTCCTTATAAGACCTTGTTCTAGTAACTCCTGAATTTGCCTAGCTATTTCCTCATTTTTTTGAGGGGTCATCTTGTAGGCTGCCTTATTTGGTAGGGTATCTCCATGGATAAGGTCAATCTTATGGCTTATGGGTCTTATAGGGGGTAAGGTTGATGGCTGGCCATCACTTACTATACCTTCATACTTCTACAACATTTCTTGTATCTCTTGTGGCAGCTCTATTCTCTTCACTATTTTGTCTTCCTCTTCCTTGGGCTTCAACATTAGAGAAAAACCAACTCCTTCTCCTTCCTCTATGGCTTCCAAGAACTCTTTCTCACTCACCATTAGTACATTAGGACCAGCTATCTTCACTTCTACATCTTCTAACAATGACTGAATTTTGAAAGTCATGTTATCCTTCTTGAAAGTATAGGAGTTCTTCACTGCATCTTGGATAGCTTGGTAGTCAAATTGCCATGGCCTGCCTAGGAGCAAGTGACATGCATCCATGGGCCATACATCACATAGCACCTTGTCTTTATATCTCCCTATAGATAACTCCACCCATGCTTGCTCATTCACTAAGACATGTTGTCCCTTATTGAGCCATGTTACCTTGTAAGTATGGGTATGAGGTATCCTTGTCATGCCCAACTTTCTGACTGCCTCCTCTGATACAATATTATCAGTAGACCCTGAGTCTATGATAACCCTACATACTTTACCTATCACCTTACATTTAATTCTAAACAAAGACCTCCTTTGGCTTGGCTCCTCCATGATTGGCTCCTTGATCAATGTTCTCCTCATCATGAGGTTCTCACCTTCCTCTGATTTTAATGGCACCTCAAGGTGTTTATCAGCTACACTCGTGTCTTCTTGGACCATATTATTCCTCTTGTTACCTCCTTGAGAAGTACTACTCTTCTCTGGACACCTATAGGCAGGGTGTCCCATTTGGTTACAATGGTAACATTTCATATTGGAAAAGTAATTACCTCTTCCTTGTCCACCACTTCTACCTCTAAAATTGGATTTCCTTCCTCTACCACCTCTACTATAACTTGCTTCTTTCTTCTCATTGTATTTGAATTCTCCTTGTGTCCTTAATTCTGAACTCCTCCCACCATATCTGCCTCTTTGTCCTCTACTATCTCTTCCTCTACCTCTTCTTTTAGAACTTTGTTCTTTCTTCCTCTTGCCTTTTTCTTCTATCTTCAAGGCCATTTGATAGCATTGGCAGATGGTTTTGAATTTTTCTAGACTCATGTCTTCTTGAATAGACCATTTAAGTCCATTCAAATACCTAGCTAGCTTGATTCTTTCATCTTCAACCACTTGTGACCGTAGGCACAACTTTTGGAACTCTTCAGTGTAGTCTTGAACATCTAAGTCTTTTTGTCTAAGATTATGTCTCCTCCTATGTAGTTGTACTTCATAATCATCAGGAAAATAGGTATGTTTCATCCTAGTCATCATGCCCTTCCATGTGGCTATAGGACTCTTTCCTTCCTTCTCTCTTTCAGTTTGAACAAACTTCCACCATGTGAGAGATGAGCCTCTCAATCTTGACTTGGCCACATTCACTTTTTGGGCCTCTATGATACCATCACATTAAAAATGGCTCTCTAGCTGTCTATCCAATCCACTACTGAATCTGGAAACATTTGTCCACTAAATAGTGGCACACCCTCCAAAGCTTTACCACTCAAAGCCTTCAATGCCTTTAAGAAGGGTTCTTGATCACTGACAGGGTCAGGGGTTGGAGTTTCTTCTTCTATATCCACTCCTTTCTCCCTTGCTTCTTCTTCTTCTTTCTAGTCAATCTTATCCTTCATCCTCTCAGCTTTGTCTTGGACTTCTCCCAAGAGTTGCTCCATTTGAGACAACCTTTCTCTTAACAACTTGTTGTCTTCTTCTTGTTCTTCCACCTTTTTGGCTAACTTAGCATTAGTCACCATGACTCTATTTCTGATCCTCCAGGTGTATTCTCTCCCACTTATTTAGTAGGCTGAGCCATCCACCACAATACTGATCTTTAATCAAGCTCTAATACCAATATGATGTAAGTGTTCCAATGGGCTTGCTTGCACAATCTACTAAGAAGATCTTCTCTATCTTCTTCAAGGATCCTAATCTCCTCTAGGTCCTTATTAGGCTTAGATAATTAATCTCCTCCAGGTACTTATTAGTCTTATATAATTAACTAATTCCTATTCCCACTCTCCTCTAAGAGTCTCCACTTGTGCTTCACCCTTTGAAAGACTAACACCCTATAGTTAGTTCAATCTCCACTTCTCCAACTTACACTTAGAAGAGTCTAAGTGTCAAGTCCCACACTAATCTTCATGAATCACTTGTAGGGGTGTCCAACACCATGTAGACACTGAATTTGATCAATTTACAATCCATCTTGAGGAATCTCCTTTCAATTTTCAGTCGAGTTCAAGGTCGTGTCTTCAAGAGGCCTAATTAGGCTTATCTCCTTGTAGCCCTACACAATGTGTTTTTTTCAATTTTTGCAAAACTTTTCCAAAGACATAAAAATTCTAAGACCATATCCAGATACCCTTTTCCACTTTACAAAATATTTTGTAAGTCTCAAACCCCTAAGTCATCCTTACATAGGGTTCCTATAAACTAGGTCTTATAGGGCTAATAGGCCTAAAAACTAGGACAGTCTGCAACACAATGTAAAACTCACTCAAAACTTACCTTCACTAATTGGCATGAACTCAACCAACCTAAAATGTCAAGGTAACACTAAAACCTAACTATACATGTACTTGGATCGTACAGTACCCACTTCCCCTGCTCATGAAAGCTCACTGTTTCTCCTCCAAACCTCTAACCGGATAGCACATGCCCGCCTAGGGCTTGGATTTTAAAATAGTATCTTGCACGTCTAAGACTCCTAACTCTATATTTATGTACATTACTAACTCCCCTAGCATTTCCATCTACCCTTAGGTGTTTCCCATGGTTATATTTCGTGGGGGAGCCATGACTTGACTGACTGGTCAGGACAGGACTAGTGAACCTCCTAGTTACAAAACAATTTACCAACGACTGTATACTAACTCTAACCAACTAACTTACTCAATTAAAAGTGTCTCTAACCCTCCTAAGAACACAAAATGATCATTAGTTTCAAGGTATCAATCCATCCAATGTGACTGTCAACACAAAATGCTCAGGATTACTGAAAACTCAGAATTTGCAGAGTTCTATTCACTTCTAACTTGTTACAATCAACAACTCCCTTCTTGATTTGAGTCTCCCATACACTAGATGCCTTCTTCCACCATTTTAGGGCCTTTTTGGTTGATTCCCCACTCCTAGTTTCAAGGAGAATATGATGTAACCATATTGCATGCAACATTTGCAATTATTGCAAATGTTGTCATGACAACAAAATAGCAACTTTTGGCATCTTTTCAATTATGCCTCCTCCCTACATTTTAAGGCCTCTATCCTCTCTATTTAGAGGATCCAAGATCATTAAAGACACTATGGAATCTCTATGTCCTCATTTATGAGATTAGGACACATTCAAGACTCCAATCCATCAACTAACAACTAAGCCTAAGAATGTGAAAACTACAAACAATGGCTATTGATGTGACCTTAGTCCTAATGACTAACTCACTTAGCCTACATTACTAAGACCTCCTAAGGTAAAAATTCAACTAACCTATCTTGACTTGGCTAATGTCAAGTACAAGCCAAAAATGAACCAATATGGAGGTTAGCCTAGGTGCTCCTGCACCATATCCTCAGTGAATATATCATGCATATGATAACTTCAGAATCGATGATGATCAAATTAGACATAATAGTATGTCTACATTCATGTCCTGTGATCACATACTCTAACTATCAAAAACCTATCCAAACCATATTGATCTGTCTGATTGTTCTCTATCATGGCTCTGGTACTTAGACACATACAAGCATCAAATACTTTGGTAAATATTCTTGTCTACAAACAGGCCAAGAGCAATGATAGTAGTTTCCATCAATGACAACATACCATGCATCATAAAGTGACTCTTTCCAACAATTCCCCCCTTTTGCATTATTGGAAACACTTAGAGAAAAATTTCTATGTGTCCATCAAAAACTGCCAAATCCAAAACTCCTCAAAAACTTAACTCCCCCTAAGATTATGCATCATTTTTCACACATTTCTTCTCCCCATTTGACATTAATGGAAAAGGAGGGGAAAAAAATGAAAAATAACTCTCTACCAAGATCATATAATGTATGCATGAGTATACACAAGTTATAAGTGCTTACTTACAAAAGTTTATATACATCTAAGAAACTATCCTTCAAAGTTGTCTAATCTCCACTCCATGATTTCCTTAGACTATCCAAAATCTGAATCTTCCCACAAATCAAATAAGTTGATTCCTCAACATGTATAATATCTAGTGGGGAGGGGTCCCTTTGTACCACTTCTGCAACTTCTAAGCTTCTCTGCAGAATGTCCAACTAACGCATTATTAGATTCCTTAAGTTGGAGAATCTCTCGATCATTCTCTGCCTCTCCACTTCCAAGACCTTGATCTTTTCATTTATTATTAAAACTTCCTTCATATGATTAGATGTAAAATCATTTGATGAATCTAATTATTTTTCCTTATCTTCTTGTAAGTTTTCATTGTCCTCCAAAAGCTTATCAATACCAGACATATGACTGAAAGGATTTATACATAGTTGCAACACTGCACTTCCTAGTGCAGTGGCACAAAGGAAGACAAGAGATCACATGAAGACAAAAATGGATCATGGAGGGAATATGAAGTCTTGGAAGACATTTTTGATCAATTAAAATCTATTTAAGCCTATCATGACATATTGTAAAGACACGATGTAATGGACAAATGTGATGAAGGTCCTGATAAGGGCCTAGGACCAAAATACTCTATAAGTAGTGTCAATGGAGCCCAAGGAGTATAATTAGTGTCCATAGGAGTTTAAGGGATCATAAATGGTCCAGTAGCATGGGTAGAATTAAGTAAATACATTAAAATAAGAATTTGAAAATTCAAACTTTTAAATAACAACGACACTTTAAGGATTTTGGAGGGAAAGTTGTTTTAAGGATTTTTAGTGCTTAAAAAAGCCATACAACCAACCAAATTTTTTTTGGGAAGTTTTTAAGAGGTTTATAAATTGTCAAATCACCTTTGTACAAAAGGAGTAGAGGTCTATGTACGGACTGTAACAACAAGTGTGTAATAAAACTCAGAAATTATGCAAGTCTTTGTTTTTTAATTCATGATATGAGACCATTAGCTATTCTTACATGTTGATTAGGATTTTATAATACATATATGTTTCTTTTACACCTCTTTCAATGTTTTATAAATCCATTTGTCTCATTTTCATATCATTTAGTGTTGACAGTTCCTTGAAATCACTATTTTTCTCATAACAGTCTGATTTTTTGAAATAATATGACCATTCCATGAATGTTTGTAATGTATTTCTCATGAAATGGTTCTAAATTTACATGTATATTAAAAATATAACATGAATTTATGCATATGAAGTAGAGAGAATAGGTGATCACCGAGATATTGCATGGAAAACTGATGAAATTGCCTGGTTGGGAGTAGCAACGATAAATCTTATTGAACAAGGGGTATGTTTAGGATTTGGAAGTGTCTTTGAATGAAATTTTTATGGTGAATCCATCATTTATTGGTTGCTAAAGTTCTTGGAAGTCAGACATTTAGAAAGCCCTTGATTTAAGGGTTAATTGGAGCCAAATTGGGGATTGTGGGTTTATGAGGGTCTGAGGGTCAAATTGATTGTATTTTCCTTGGATTGGAGTCATTTGTGAATACTTTTGAGATTCTTGAACTTAGGGAGTAATATCTTAATATACTTTCTTTGTTAAATGCATGCTTTTAGGCCTATTTGACATAGTACAGTCAAGAGTTAGGATAGTTGGTCCAAAGCACCAATAGAAAATATTTGGTTATGTTGAAGCAGGGGATAATGGGTGTTTAAAAAGGTAATTTTTTTACAAATTCATTTGGAGAAGTTTTGAGTAAGGTATCTAATTAGGTCATTGTTGGGCTACAAGGAGCCTAGGCCTAATAGGATAGTTTTGTGAGTTGAGAGTTTTGGGTGTGGTTGAAACCTATAAAACTTTTCAATCCTTTTGAATACAACATAAACAAACCAAATATTTCATCTTTGGGCATTGGGAGGTTGTTGGTCCATTTGAGGGCATTTGAGTGTTTTGTAGCCTATAAGGGCAAACCATCCATCTTGCAACATGTTTCATCTTTTCCACCCAACCTCTACATCAAGTGGTATCAGAGCCCACTAGTAGGTCTTTATCGGAGTTAAGGGAATAATTATGAAGTTATGGCACCCAATAACCAAAGGGAAAGGGTGATAGAGGAGTTAAGAGCAGAACTTGAAGAGAAGGAAACAGAGAGGATAAAATAACTAGAGAAAGAGAGAAGATAACCTATTAGAGAAGAGTTTCATGAAGATAACAATGAAGAATAAGGAGAGTTCAATGAGGAACAAGCCAATAGGGGTCCTAGGGAAGAAAATGATCCTGAGGAGAGGAGATTCATGAGGCTGATTAGAGTAGTACAAGGAAATTGTTGAAAGGGGTATGTGGATTTTCCAATCTACCAAGGAAGGATGGACACTGAAGAAGTGTTTGGACGGATAGAAGCACTTGAGAACTATTTGATCTTGAAGATGTAGAAGAGGAGAATAATGTGAAGTTGGCTAAAGAAAGGTTAAGGGGAATAACCCTGACATGGTGGACCAATATTCATAATGACAGGATAGAAATGGGGTTGAATAAGATCTCAAATTGGGAGAGGATGAAGACTATGGTGAAGAGTCAATACTTGCCATTAGATTTGGCAACACAAATAAATATGAGAAGGAACAACTTGAAGTAAAGGGACGTGGATATTATGTCATACACAGAGTAGTTTCACACACTGAGAATTAGGGGAGGGGTAGAAGATGAGGATGAGAAGGTGGCCAGATACATCACTGCCTTGTTGGGACTATATTGGGTTTTCTGAGTTGTGTAAATTTTGGGTTCTGTTGTCAATTTTATGTCCCTTAACTTCTGTCAGTTTCAAGTATGCCTGCAATTTTTTGAAAAAATGTTTGCATTCAAAGGCGATTGTGTTTCAACAAGGCTCTATATCTCATATTCCCTAGGTGTTTATTATTTATCCCTTGGTGGTAAAACCCTAATTCTTGATTAAATCAATTTCCAAAAGAAACCCTAACCCTTATGACTTGTTCTATTTTGAAGTTACTTTTTACTTCAATTAAAACTTATTGACCCATGTGTTGTATTTGTTATGTTTGAATGAGGACACTTTATCATTTAAAATTTTAGGTTTCATGTTTCCAAAGTCAAGCGAGTTTCTTTTTAGTTTTTCCTAAGTCATAAGCCTCCCATAAACTTTATTACCTTTTGCATCTGTCATGAAGGTTGTTTTAATCCAACGGCGGGCGCTTTCCCTTAAAGTGTAAGATGAAGTCTTTTAATTATAGGGAAACACGCCTAGCTGACATGTGGTGGATGATGCGACCAAGTCTTCATAAAGGTATAGTGTTAAAAATAGGTCAACTTCATAAAGGATCAACGGTTAGCGCAAAGCCTTAATTCTAAAGATGAGGATATTTATTGATCAAGGCATTATGCCCTTTCAACACATGGAAGGAGGTCAGGTCTTGGGTCCGTCTATGGTCAGTTATTACGTGGTTAAGTCTCAAAATATGCTATGGTAAGCATGAAGCCTTAAAGCAGAGTTGCACGGTTGATACACATCAAGTCATTATGCCTTTCTACCACATGTAAAGTTGTTGGGGATATGGGTAGGTTAAAGACAGTTCAGATCTGGAAAGATCAATGGTGGACAAGATGAATATCTTTAATGTTTGAGGCATTGCACCTTTGTGCCATGTTTCTTTTGTAAGTTGTGGGGCCTTCCATTATGAAGTTGGTGGTTATCTTAAACTGTGGTCAAGCAAAGTAAGTTAGGTTTAGTTCAGAGTATGCACAGACGTGATCTGGACCGCTCATCTTAGAAAAGATCTAAGGCTTGTGCATGATCTTGAAATCAAATCAGAGTTAATAAATATATCTAGTGACTTGGATTTTTCTTTATCTCCCAATCTCCAGATAAACCTTTGGTTGAGATAAGTCTGGTCAATTTAAAATTAGTATTTCAGCAATGCCTCTTTGTCGCGTGATCTCCATATTTGACCCAGGTTAAGGTAAACCTTTCATGATTATCTTTTTCCTTTGGTCACCAGATCTCTAGATGAACTTGGGTCAAGATAAAGTTAAGGCGGGGTTCTATGAGATTAAGTCTGGACCGTAGATGCAATGATGATCTCTTGGTCTACGTGGAATCTCATATTGAAACTTGAGTTATGCAAATCATTCAATGACCTAAAGATCTCTTTAGTCTCTGAATCTCCAGATTTAATCTGAGTCAGGCTAGGTAACTCAAGGTTTAGATGTAGTCTGATTGGACATGATTTGGACTGCTCATCAGAGAAAATATCTAGGGTTGGCGCATGATCTTAGAAAGAAATGATCAAGTACAGAATGATTCAGCAATTCAACACTAACCGTCGATTAAAGACAAGGTCTTGTGGTGTGCATGTAATCTCTAAATAAACTCAGGGTCATGAAATGTATCTAGTGACCTGCGATTATGTTATCTCCTAATCAATAGATGGAACCTGAGTTCAATTTGAGTCATGTTAAGGTCATTTAGAGACAAAGAGATAAGATTCTTGCGTTGAATCTCTAGATTTGACCAAGGGTAAAGTTAACTTGCCAATGTTATGATTTTCCTTTAGTTGCATAATCTCCAGATGGGACCCTGACTCAAGCTAAGTTAATATCAAGTTTCTAGGATTAAATCAGAACCGTCAATTTTGAGAAGGATCAAAGGTTGGTGCTTAATATCGTAATGGGACTTGAGTTAAGGTTTTCATTCAATGATTCAGAGACTCAGTTATCACTAAATCTCCAAATAGACCTAGGGTCGAGCATGGTAAGTTCTAAGGCTAAGTCAGGTTTGCAGAGATTTAGCAGGACATTTCCACGTGTTCCAAGTTCAGATAGATCTTGCAGTGTGTGTTGAATCTCCGAATGTAACCCAAGTTGAAGAGTTTATCCACCAATTCAGAGATTATGTTATCTATGAATCTCCAGATTTAACTAGAGTCAAGTAAAGTAACTCAGGTTCAAGTAAAGTTTTTCTAGGAAATAATCATGGTCGTTCATTGAGATTAGAATCTGTGGCTTCCATGTGATCTCTATATTTGACCAGATTTATCCAATGCATTCATTGAATTGGAGATACGAAGGAATGATGAACTCAGAGTCAGAGACATGTTAAAGGCCAAAGTTAAGATTAAGCGTGATCGGACGGCTGACGTGAAGCCTCAATGTGCAAGATGAAGTTATTTAACCTTTAAGACATTGCGCTTAGCTGACGTGTGGCAGATGGTAGGATCAGATCTTGGCTCCTAGGTAATTAAAGGATGATCGATGAATTTATTTTAGAGTTGGAAAAGGAAGCAATCTCGGCCATTGAAAATGATTCCGTGTCACCTGTAGCCATTGGAGTAGATATTTAAATTTTCAAATTGGTTTATCAAAGGGTTTCATGGCAGTGGATTCATATTTTTTTTAGGTCCATTAAATAAACCAATATTATTCTTTGGGACAATGGCACCAAGCCCAAAAAAAGCCAACAACAATATCCCTAAAATGTAACAGAGGAGGAATGAATGACACTTGGCACTTGATCAATGAGCATAGGGAAGGTAATTATCAACAAGAATAGTGTAAGTTATCATGTATTGGTGGTCACTATGTCTCATAGAAACTTTTAGAAGTTACCCTGAATATCTGCAGACAAAGGTGCCAACTGTAAAAGATATGAAATGATTGAAAATCAAATACTCAAGTTATTTTCCTCCACTGACTGAAGTTTTAATTTCTTTTATATTTAGTGCTTTTCCTTTCTTGGCCATTCAAAGCTTGTTGCATCCAATTTCTCTTAGGATTCCAAGATGGTTAGTGGAAAATATAAATAGGAATTTGTAACATAATTTGAGAGGATGGTGAATTCACAACTGCGAGGCAGATTTTTGAATTTTGTCTAGTTTTTAAGCTTTTTTTCATTCTGAATGTATTGAACAGAGATATTTTAATAAAATACAGTGGAATTTCTTGTTTCATATCTATTATGTCTTCATATGTTTGTGTTTAAGTTCTTGTGTATTAAATCTGTAAGGTATTTTAAATACACTCATTACAAGATAACTATGGGATTGGCTTTAAGTTTCTTTCAAGGAGAGAGTGATTCTTAAAAGTAGTTTCAGGGGGATAAATATTAGTATAATAATTTGATACATGGATATGGAAATGAGAAGATGGATTGTAAGGAATTTCATCTGAGTTCTATGTGTGTTTTCATTAAGAGGTTTCTATGAATATATATTTCATTTGACTCTTTGCCCTAGATTAGGCACTAGTATGGATTTGAATAGTAGTTATCATCATCAACTTTAAAATCTAAACAACCTTTTATTTTCTGCTTAAGATCATAGATATTTATCATTTGTATTTAAAGAATACAAGTAATTTTGTTGATTCCTTGAAGAGTGAATCATTAGGTCAGCCTGCCTAAGTTTAGAACTCGAACAGAATAAGGATGAGAATCCTTATTTCACTGGTATTTTCTCTTGTCAAGTTCATGGGTTGGCTTGTAAAGCTCTGCATAAGATTGGTTATTATTATTTGAAGAATTTTTTACCAATTATTGTTGTAAAAGGTAGGAGAAAATCAGTTTAAATCCTTGATCCTCTGTCAAATTTATTGAGAAGCAATAAATATTGAAAGGTACACCCGCCTGAGTGTGTGGAGCTCAAAGAAGGAGGAGGATCAAATCCTCATCAATTAGAATTTTCCTTGTTTGAATCAAGTCTTGGGAATCATAGGGGTAAGCACTGATGCTTAATAGAGGTTCTACAAGAAAAATCTCTAAGAAAATGGCAACTCTACTGGAGATGGAGGTGTAACAATCTTACTAATCCTTTCAAGAAATCTTTAGAGTTGTACTGAGGAGAAGTGGGTTTTAGCAATAAAGTTTTCAAGTTCATAGAGACTAACTTTATATTGTTCCATTTCCTGATTAGTTTTTAAATTTTTCCCATACTTGTTGTGGGTTGAAACTCTATACTCTATGCATTCCAGTATTTGCATATTGAAACATTGAAAATTCTTGTCTGATTTAAAATGAGTTGGCAAAGAAACACTAGGTCTTACTATAGAAATAATTTAGAGAAATGTGTAGGAGAAGATCTCCATAAACCTAGAAGGAGACAATGGTCCAAAAGAGGTGGATCAAACCATAACTCCCCAAAAGTTTCAAAAGGGAGAATGGAAACCCTTGTCCATGAGAGAGTTTCATCTTCATCTGAAAGTGTTGAGCATTCAAGAAAAGTTGGCCCTTATGCTGCTGACACATCTTTTGATCCTTTTAGAGATGGAGAGATGACTGATGCAGGATTCTTACCTACACAAGAAACTCTAGAGCAACAAGGAGAAACATCTACTGGTGAGACTGCATCCTATGACTCTGACAAGATGCGATATGAAGTTCTAGCACTAAGAAGAAAGGAGCGAGAGAAACTGTTAGAAATAGAGAATGCAAGGAAGAGGTGGGAGCAAGAAATATATGAGATACTGGTTGAAAGAGATGAACTCTTAAAGAAGACCAAAGACAATGAGCTCAAGGCTAAAATACTAAATGAGGATTTCAAGGGATTAAATGAAGATTTGTTTGGTAAAATTGGAGCCTTAAGGAAACAAGCTACAAACAACAGATCAAACTCTAAGAAAGATGAGTTTGAAGGAGAAGGACCTATTATGAGGCATTTGACCCCACATGAAATTGAGAAAAATGGAAAGCTCAAGAAAAATGACAAGGATGTATCTGATAAAGGCAAACAAAAAGCAGTTGGTATCAGTATTAATGAGCCTGAACAAAGCAAAGTTACCCATGCTAGTATGTCCCAGGTTGACATAGAACTGGAGAAAGAAAGAAAAGATAAAGAAGATTTATCTAAGCAAATGGAAAAATGGAGTTAGAGGCTGCTGCAGCTAACATGAAAATGAGAATAAGTTTCCTACATGCTACTAATAATACCACTTCAAGTAGCTCAGTTCCAGGTGCTACTAGGACACTACAAAAAACCCACCAAGTGGTTCAAAGTCAAATGCTCAAGTGTCTGATCCTAATCCAAATGCTCAAGTTTCTAATCCTAAGCAAGGTGCTCCTCAACCTACTCAAAATCAAGGAGGTGCAGCATGTACAAGTGGAAATAATACACTTATAAATTTCCAAAGAAGACTTGCCCAGCTGGATAGGTACTATCCTCTATTCTTTGATGGCGTTCTTGTTTATCCGAATATGATCCCCAATGAGGTAAGAGACTGAATCCCTAGATTCACAAGTAATAATGTCATAACCTGTGAAGAACATTTAAAATCTTTCACAGATAAGATCACTGATTTTGAGATATAACATGAAGATGTTATTATAAATCTTTTTGTCCAGCCTTTGATAGAAGATGCAAGGGATTGGTTTAGGAATTTACCTGAGGATAGCATAGCATCTTGGGATGAGTTTGTCATATCATTTAGGAAATAATACCAAGAACATGTCAACTCAGGTTACATGTTAAATGAATTTGATAATATCAAAAAATTCCCTAATGAAAGCATGGCTTATTTTAACAATAGGTTTCAGAAAGCCATGAACAAACTATTTCCGGTCTTGAGATTAGATGAGCAAGTATGTTTAACCACATACTTAAATGTTGCTGATGGGAATATGTCCTATCTTCTTAGGGATAGGAACCCATGTACCCTTAGAGATTCTTACAAAACAACAATAGACATTGATAATAATATGCAAGCCTTGGGGAAGATGGGGAAGAGAGAGGATGGTAATTTGTGGAAGGAGACAAGGGGACAAACAAGCAAGCCTATTAAAGAGGATGATAGGGTTGATAAGTTGATGAGTGCAGTAAAGGATCTTACTACTAAAATAGAAAAAGATGAAAAAGGTTTTCATGATAACAAGTATCAATACAAGAGGTATGATAAATAGACAAATCTGAGGGACATGCCATATAGAACAAATTGGAAACATGGAAAGTCAATCCTTGAAAATCATGAAAACCAGAATTCCAAGGAGACCCTGGATCCTCTAAAGAGAAACAACACAAACAATGTGGAGAATACCCCTTGGTGTGATTCTTGTAACATGCCTCATTCTTCTTACTAGTGTGTTGTAGCCCAAGCTCTAGCTGATCAAATGGAAAAAGGAAATGAATAGACAGGTTCAGGACAAGAAGGCCCTGATGTCAATATTTTTACTGTGAGAATACCTTATCTATGGTCTTCAAAAGACAATGAACCCCTTGAAGATGTAAATAATAGGGGAGGACGTTATCTAGAGTACCAGCCACAAGTTATTTCTGATTCAAATGATGAGGTTGTTGGCAAGTGATATTTTTTGTATGTTATGAATCAATTTTTGGTTTTCATTTTTGGAAATACATCTAGCATATTGATTGATTGGATTAAAGTTAAGTTTTGGTGATTCAAACTGGAATTGATAAAGTACAAAAGAAGAAATACAGAGTTGTTTTGGGTATCAAGGATCAAGATTGATGATTTATGACTTGATAGCTTAGAGGAAGATACTATGGGGTATGTATGAACTTCATCTAAGATCAATTTGGTTTTGGTGATGATTACAGAAAGTTAGAGAGATTTGAAGACAGGTGACGATAGTAGAACAATGAAACAAAGTAGTTGAATAGTAGCGATGATTTGAGGAGTATGTCATGGACTCCTGGCATGCTAAGTTGGATTATGAATTTGGATAATCTATATTTTGGTTATGTGAGAGCATCAACTTTGTATTTTCTCTTTACATTATTAATTCTATTTTGTATTGAGAGTCGAATATGTAATATTAGTGAAGTGAGCCGACTTGGTAATAAGAAAGATATATATATATATATATATATATATATATATATATGAAGACTTTTTGTAGAGTGAAGAGTATTATATGAATGGGAGTATGATGAGAGATATGTATGCAAATGATAGATGATTGACAGAGATCATTGAAGAGATATGAATGGAGCTATCTAATCATTGAAGATGCTTGTTTTGTTCATTACTGAGAACACTTTGTAACAGAAGTTTTGTTGTAAGAGTTGTAAACTCAGTTGGCCCCTGACAGAGTGTTGTATACCTTTAACAGGGTTGTTATTCCTTTAACAAGGAAATGTACTATGTAATATTCAACTCCTAACAGGGCTAGGTCTCCTAACATGGACATTATACTTTATTGCATGCTTGTGGGTACCATCCCCACCCCGGTTTTCCCTTGGCCAGGGTTTCCTCGACAACACATAATGGTGTTATGAGTTCTATGTTATTTTTTTACGTTCCTTTGATTTCAGTATACTTATGGTTTACTTGGAAATTGTTAAAGTTTATATTAAAGTGTTGTAACACTGATTCACCCCGCTCTCGGTATTACTTAATCCTAACAATTGGTATCAGAGCTATTGGCCCTTGGAGAGAAAGTCTAACAGCTTAAGGGAGATCATAATTGATTCAGATAATTTGCAAAAGAACTTTGAAGCAGCACTGGAAGACCTTGATAAAGAAAAAGCAAAAAATGGTGACTTGAGATGCAAACTAAGGCGAGCTGAGGGATTCATCAAGAAAATTAAGGTTCAGCTTGAAATTTTCATAAATCAGAGACAATATCTTGTGGTTCAGATAAAAGAAGGTTCATATAATGACAATTCAGCTCAGATAAAGCAACTTGAAAAAGAGAATGATACTTTGAGGCTTGAGAATGAAACACTCGCTAAAGAGACTCAACAGGAAAATTATGCTAAAAATAAGATTGAAGAAACTTTGAAAAATACAAATTTTCCGATGGAACAAATGAAAAATGAGGTTAACAATTTCAAGAACAAATATCTAGAATTGGAGAATTACAATCAGATCATAAAAGGTGAACTTGTTGAGACAAAGAAACACATTGAGAAACTTCACGTGAGCAGTGAATTGATCGATGAACAAAGAGACAAATAGAAACCTAAAGGAGATATGACTGGTATTGGCTAAAATGAAGGTGAATGTTCCAAAAATCAAGAAGAGAAACCTGATGTGAAGATTGATGCAGAAAAATGTACTCTTGAAAAAACTAACGAACATATCAGACCTTTCAGAGGTAGATGTTTTGGTTGTAACAAGTTTGGGCACATGAAAAGAGATTGTAGAGGTAATACCCCTATACACCTCCTCTCGTGACTTGTGGTTCCCAATCTTTCCAAAGGCGAGGGTTAGTAGCACCATTTTGCAATGATATAAACCAAATACACAAAGCTACCAATAACGAATAACTTAAAACATAACCAATAAAATGTACAAGAAAAGAAAGGAAAACAAATGAATGTAAACCCCAAAAGTTCTTTAAGCTTCTATTGTCTCTCTCTACTCCTTCAGAAATGATGTTTTTGATGCTTAGTATTGGTGTGGGCAGCGTTTATGACTTGAGAAGTGTCAAGAATTTGATAATTGAAATGGGTGTGTGATCGCAAGATGACTTGAATGCTAGAACCAAAATGATGGAGTAATGGTGCATGAGATCTTGAAATCCTGGATCCTTCAAATGGTTATGAAGGGTTTATTATATAGGAATTGAGGATCATATGAATGGTTGAGATCAATCCCAAAGATAGGGAGATGAATGGTTGAGATCAAAGGGAACTGGAGAAGCCATCAGTAAACTCCACCTCTTTAATTGGCAAAGAGGAGATATATTTTGGTTGACTGAAGAGCTAATTGTGAGTTACCTTTTAGAACTGAAGAGGTGGGTGAAGTTACCCATGTGAACTAGAGAGATGGGTGGAGTTACCCATGTGAATTGGAGAAATGGGTGGAGTTACCCATGTGAACTGGAGAGATGGGTGGAGTAACCCATGTGATCTGATTAAGGATTATCTCTTTGAAAATAAATAAATATTTAATTCATTTATGTAATTAAAGTTTTCAACATGTGAGATAATTGAATTCTTTTTTATTTAGAATTGCTTTATTGAATGAAATTAAATTAATTTAATTGAAATTAATTTAATTGGAATAATTTAATTAGTAAGTTTAAATATTTTAATTTAAACTATAGGAAATTGAATTTAATTAATTAATTATTGGTAATTAATCAATTAATGTTAATTAATTAAATAAAATTAATTATTTAATTAATTTTGGTAATTTGATTAGATGATTTAGGGAATGAATTTAGAGGAAAATAGATGATTAATTAACGATTTAATAGATGAAAATTAGTGTTTTTAATGTAAAGTCACAAGCCTGTCCATTTTAGGGTGTCTACATTTACCCCTCTTTGATGTAATGTGATTCATCACGTTGTGTCAAAAAAAATTTAGATTTGATCCTTCCCCAGCTTGCCCCAGTGATAGCAAGTGGACTATATTCCCCCTCAACAAATTAAGCATAGAAAATGCGTCAGATGAGCATTAATTTGTTGAAAATGTGAATCACTATATGATGATGACGAATGCATTCCTATGTTATTTATGATGTTGTTGATGATGGATGCATTGATTATATGATCTACTATGCACATGTTTTGGATTTTTCTTATGCAATAAATGAATGCAATCTACTAATTCACAAAATATTTGAGTAATGCATGTGTTAGTTAGAACGAAGTTAGTTTGGAATATTCTCTTGGATCAATTGATAGAAAGGATGTTTGAAGATTGATGGATATGAATTGATAGAATGGATGAGTGACCCAAGTCACTGCCCCTGTTTCCAATATTTGTCAGCATTGCATCTTTTTATGAAATTTCGAAGAGTGTCCAATGCATCCAGATTACATACCATCTGGCTACCGCCACAACCTCTTGATAACCGGAAGGAGTAGAGAGATTGAATAGGAAGAGAACTTAGTGCACCCAAATATTGACCATTTGGCTTTAGCTATGTTCCCTATTTGAAAAGAAAGAGAGTCAAAAGCACCCAGATATTGACCATCTGGATACCGCTTTGCCCTCTGAATAAACTAAAAAAAAGGAAACCAAGATAGAACTCCTACATACCCAGAGTCCATCTGGTTAATGTCATGAGATCTTGATTCTGTAAAGAAAATACCAAAGCAAACAAGATAGAAATCCTACGCACCCATAGTCCATCTGGGTAGCATCGTGAGCTCTTGATTGCAAAAAGAAAAGACCATAGAAACCAAGATAGAACTCCACCGCACCCAGAGTCCATCTGAATAGCACTGTGAGCTTTTGATTCTATTTGGTAAACAAACAAGCAGATAAAAGAGAAGGAATGTCCAATTCTTTCCCAGGATTAAGTTCAGATCGTGGAACTGTGTGGCTGCCAGATAAGTGATAGCTCCTACCGCATTTATCCTAAATCATCATGGCCCTGAAATCAAAGTGAACATTCAATAGACAGCAATCAAAGAAAATAAGTAATGATCTATCATAGCTACTCTCCTCACTTGGTGGATCTTGGAGTAGTGTAAGAACATAACCATGAAATATAGACTGACATCTAACCGACTGACTGACCTAGTCAACATTTTTGATGGTTCCTCGATTTAGTTTGATTCTCTTGATTGGCTTGACTCTTTTGATAGGCTTGATTGGCTTGATTGCTTTGATTGTGTCTATTTTCAGTAATAGATTACTCATATAAGACTGACCTGTCTGGTTTTGAGCATATCCATCACTGTCTAAGATGATTGATTGACTAATTTTGTTCATTTTTGGTGGTTGATCAAGCTGTGTCAGATGGGCCCAATGCTGATTTGCAAATCTCATGATTGTGACAATTGATAGATTGGCTTGGTTGCCAATTTGCTTTCTGATAGACTTGATAGATTGATAAAGCTGTGTCATATGGGCCCAATGCTGATTTGCAAAGCTCATGATTGTGACATTGATTGACTTGGCGTGATCTCCCTTTGCTTTGTTGATAATCTAGTTGGCTTTATTGCTTGGGATTTTGCAAATTTTTTTATTGTTTTTTTATGAAGATTGATTTTTTTCATGACATTTTGATCTTTTTAGTATTTTTGATGAGTTTTCCATTTTTTAGGTATTTTGATGAGTTTTTTTTATTTTTTGGATTTTTTAATGAGTTTTCCATTTTTTAGGGATTTTTTCATGACATTTTGAATTGCCTCCTAGTCTAGTGGACCAATACTAACCATGGATAAATGTTTGTGCTTAGAGGGGATTGTGCTTTTGGATATAGCTTGGGTAATCAGTCTTGCATTTCAAATGTGCTCAAGTTTTTGATCTTGGAGTTCATTGATGGTGAAGTTGGATTTGAACACTTGGTGCCTGTTTGTTAGGTTTTCACCAAGGTACCTACTCAATAGCGCCTGTTTTCCAGGTTTTCACTGAGAGGGTGATTTTGTTCTCTTTAATTTTTTTCTTTTTTTCTTTTTTTTTGTTGTCACCAAGGCGCCTGATTGCCAGGTTTTCACCAAGGTAACATTTTGTATTTTTTGATTTTTTTGGTATTTTCTGGGTATGTAGATAGGTGCCTTAACCATTGAGACCTTAATCATAGAGCCTCTTGAGGTGCATATTATTGATGTATTCGGGGAGTTGATCTCCTTCTATTTTTTCCAGTTGGTATGCCCCACTCTAGGTAGAGTTGACAATGACATATGGTCCTAGCCAGTTAGGCTTGAACTTTCCTGTTTCACTCTTTCTGCTTGGTTCTTTTGATTTTCCATGAGGACAAGGTCTCCTACCTCAAATGTTCGTGGTCTCACATTTTTGTGATAATTCCTTCTAAGGTGATTCTGATAGCCTTGTAAGTGGTTGAATGCATGTTTTCTTCTTTTATCTAGTGGTTCCAGTTCACTGAGCCTTGCCACTCTATAGTCTTCATCTAAAATTAGGTTCTTTAATGATATCCTCAGGGATGGGATTTCCACTTCAAGGGGTAGGACCGCCTCTGATCCATATAATAGGGAGAAAGGAGTGGCTCCTTTAGGTGTTCTCATGCTAGTTCTGTATGCCCATAATACGGGACTAAGTTTTAAATGTCAGTCTCGTCCTGATTCGTTAACTATTTTCTTTAAGATTTTCAAAATAGTCTTGTTTGTTGCTTCAGCCTGGCCATTCCCTTGAGGATAATAGAATGAAGAGAACCCTTGTTTTATTTGGAACTATTCACATATCTCTTCAACATCTTTGTTTTGGAAAGTTGTATCATGATCTATCAGGATGGTTTGAGGAATCTCGTATCGACAGATGATGTGGTTGAGTATGAACATTGATATCTATTTTCCAGTTATGTAAGTGAGGGGAATTGCTTCCACCCACTTAGTGAAGTAATCAGTTGCTGCTATGATGTATTTGTGTCCATTTGCTGAAGAAGGTGTAATTTTTCCCACTAGGTCAAATCCCCACATGGAAAATGGCAATGGTGAAGTGATAGGATTTAATTCTTGGGCAGGTGCATGGATGAGGTCTCCATGAATCTGACATTGCCTACACCTTTGTACATATTTTTTTGCATCTATCTCTACTGTGGGCTAGTAGTATCCCATGCGGATGATCTTCTTAGCTAAGTTGTTTCCACCTCTGTGGGTTCCACAAATTCCTTCATGTACCTCGTACATAGCTCTCTGGGATTCCGTGGAAGTGAGACATCATAATAGCATTCCGTCTAGACTTTGTCTATATAGATTAGTTGAGAGGATGGTATACCTAGAGGCTTGGCAGATGAGGGGATTTTTTGGTTTCTAGACAAGTTGGGAGGTAAGACACTATTTTGGAGGTAATTATATACATCTTGGTACCATGGGGTTTCAGGAGCAACAAGGACGCATGTTGATTCAGTGATTGGTGCTTGATGTTATGGCACCATGAGTTACTCCACTAGCAACTGGAATCATGTTTCGTTGCCTGGCATATCGATCAGTGATGCTATGGTAACCATCGTGTCTACCCCTTTGTTTTGAGCTCATGGTATTTGCTCAAAGAAGACGTATTGGAACTTAGTGCACAACCTTTCCATCTGTGCTTTGTATGCTATTAGCTTCTCATCTTTTTTCATATAATCATTGTTGACTTGGCTAATGACCAACTATGAATCTACATAGACTTTAAGGTTCTTGATTCTCCATTGAATTATTGTCTTTAATCCGATGACCAGTGCTTCGTATTCTGCTATGTTGTTTGTGGAAGGGAATCTGAGCCTAAAATATTTTGGAATTGCATCATTATTCAGAGTGATAAGCATTATTCATGCCCCTGCTCCATGGTTCATGCAGGACCCATCAAAGTATAGTTGCCATACCTCAATCGTTGGTTGCGATGTCATGATAGACTCATTAGGAAAGTCAGACATGATAGGCTGGTGATCTTGAATAGGTGTCTTTGCTAGTTGGTCTGCAATCACTTGCCCTTTGATGGCCTTTCTGTCTATGTACTCAATATCAAACTCGCTTAAGATCATTACCCACTTTGCAAGTCGTCCGGTGAGCACTGCTTTGCTTAGGAGGTACTTTAAAGGATCAATATGTGCTATCAACTTTGTTTGGTGACTCAACATATAATGTCTCAGCTTCTGGGAAGTGAAGACAACTGCAAGGAATGATTTTTCAATTAGCGTATAGTTGAGCTCATATCCTACCAATGTTCTACTTAGATAGTAGATGGCTCTCTCTTTTCTTGTGTCATCATGTTGTGCCAAGAGTACGCCTAATTTTGATTATGTTGCTAAGATATACAAAAGCAATGGTCTACCTTGGATTGGTGGCACCAGTATAGGTGACTTGAGTAGATAGTCCTTGAATATTTGGAAAGCTTGTTCACATTTCTCTATCCATATGAATTTGATGTCTTTGTGCAGTAGATGTTGGAATGGGTGGCACTTGTCTTCTAACTGAGCTATGAAGTGCCTAATTGATTGGATCCTTCCTTGTAACCCCCTCAGTTGCCTTAGGTTGGATGGTGGTGGCATGTCCAATATTTATTTGACTTTCTCTGGGTCTACTTCAATGTGTCTATGTGACACTATGAACCCCGATAGCTTCCCTGTTGTGACCCCAAATGCACATTTCTTTGGGTTTAAACGGACTTTGTATTCCTGCATTCTATCAAAGATTGGTCATAATACTTGTAGATGATCCTTGCGAAGCATTGACTTGGCTAGTATGTCATCAACATATTCTTCCATTATTTTGTGGATGAGATCATGAAAGATAGTTGTCATGGCCCTTTGATATGTTGCTCCAGCATTTTTTAGACCAAACAACATGACATTCTAACAATATGTGCCCCAAGGATAGGTAAAAGAGTATTTATGTTGGTCCTTTGGCACGATCCTTATCTAATTATACCCTGAAAAACCATTAGGCAAAGGAAATTCATCCTTGGGACAGGCTATGTTGAGATCTCTAAAGTCTATACAAATTCAAATCTGACCACTGTGCTTTGTAACTGGTACCAGGTTAGATATTCAGTCTACATATGGGATTGGTCTTATGAACTTTGCATCTAGGAGCTTTTTCAATTCTACCTTTACTAGCAATGAAACATGGGGATGCATCTTTCTTAGCTTATTTTTGACAGGTTTGGTGTTGGGTAGAAATGGGAGATGATGCAACACAAGCTCTGGATCTAATCCTGGCATATCTAAGTAAGACCATGCAAAATTGATCATTCTTTCCTTGAAGAAACTGATGAACTATTCTCTTTCCTCCGTGGTGAGTGATTTTTCCAAGCATATGTTCTTTGGGTTCTTGTCATCTCCCAAATTGACTTCCTCTATTCTGTCTGCTAACAATACTGACTTTTCCTTTGTTAAGGGGAGGAGTTCCTTATTTTCATCTTCTAGCACCTCAGTGAGGTTTTCACTAGAAGATACATCTTGTTTTATCTTTTTATCATTTTTGTGTTAGTAAGCGCCTTTTGGTTTTTACTAACTGACGATTATTTTTTCTCTTTAAATTTGTTTTGATGACTGGAAAGAGGGGCTTCCTACGCAAAGTATACTAATCTATCGAGGTCAATGGAGAAACCTGCTTTATGGTCTCCTAATGGCATTCCCTCTCTAAGTCCCATGAAGTCTGGAATAGCCTCATCATTCTCAAAGACATCCATATCATGCGGTCCTTGTTGATCCCACTCTATTAGTTCTAGGTGTACAAGTCACAGGCCCTCGTGTTGGTTTGACTCTATTTGGTTGAAAGGGACAACAAATATGGTTCCGAAAAACCTAGACTGTGATGTGGATGCACCACCTAAGGAATGGCTAATGACATGTTTATCAATGTAGGGTTGGTTGTCAATGGATAATTGGTCAAAAAAGTCATCAAGGTGTATGGTGGTGGCTGACCGAGGGGAATAGTTTGGGATCGACGCTTCAGAGTCGTGAATGGATCTCCACTCGTACTCATGGGAGTTAGTTTTGATACAACACTCGTCAGATGTCTCACTTCCTTCGTTATCGTCAATGCCTATGTTGAGGTTTATTTGGGTTTGAGAGGTTCCCCCTTTGGCGAGCAACAACTGTTGTAGTATGTTTCTTATCAAGACATGTTCTGGGTTTTGCCCCCGGTGCAACTCTGCTATTTGTTCCCAGTCAACTTACATGTCTTGGATTATGGGGTTGGTTCTTTGTTTCTCATAGCCTAAATTTTTCTCATAGCCTAAATTTATCTTGTTTCTCTAGGTTGGTGGGATAGATAGTTTCATTAAGCCTTGTTGTCTTTCCCCCAGACCAGTTGTACTATCATACCTAAATTTTTGTAGCATTGTATAACCATTTCCATAGTTTGTTATGGGTAGGGGTTGTTGAAGTGTCTCTTCTGGATCTTGGTACAACCATGTATTGATATCTTTTTCAAATGGGTTTTCTTCTGCAATGTCTCCCCATCTGGTAAAATTTGTGGGTGGACATCTAAAAAGAACAGGCTCTGGAGTTTCATTTATAATAACCAGTTGCGGCATGCCATATGTTCTTGGGCTCTGAGGCATGTTCGTGATAGTGAAAGCTTCCTCGTAGATGTATTCACCACAACCCTTGTTGGTAATGGATATCTTTCCCACTTTCCATGTGACATCCTTAGGATTTGAGTCTGAAGAGGATGGGATGCTTGCATCTTGGTTTAAGAGTACCTGGTTATCAGTGTTGATTTGGATCGCATTACAGTATTGTAAAGGATTGGGATCTCCCTCTATGATGATTTCTTCTCCCTGGTGTGGGAACTTGATGCATTGATGGTATGTTGAAAGTATGGCTTGAATTTCATGTATCCATGGTCTCCCTAGTAACATGTATCCCAACTCAAGATCTAGGATCTGGAAGGGAGTGTTCTTGACAACTGGACCAATTCAGATAGGTAGAATGATAATACATTTAAAGGATCTTTCCTCTTCGTCGTAAGCTCTGATATTTATCCTCCTTGTAACATCAATGCTAGATTTTGAATAGCCTAGTTGCTTGATCAACTTTAGAGTATAGATGTTTAATCCAGCCCCACCATCAACAAGGACTCTACATATAGCACTTTTGTGGACCTGGACAAGCAAGTGCAAAGGATCATTATGCAAGGATTTATGTGGCAGTACATCATAGTCTGTGAGTGTTGCATGTTTGTTAGGAGATATATGGTTAACCATCATTTGGAAGCTCTTAGATGTTATGTCCCTTGGGACAACTGCATTCTGAAGGGCTTGGTCAAGTGCCAGTTTATGCTGCGGAGATATGCCCAATAGGTCAAACATGGAGATCTAGGCAGGTGTGCGCTTTAGTTGATCCACCAGGCTTGTTTATGGATTTGGGGTTGCTTGAGGGTCGGCTGGTGTAGCAGAAGAGGAAGGTACTCCTTGAAAGACAACTCTGGTATGACGTGTGGTTACGACACATTTGTTACCTTAGTCTCTGATAGTGATTGTAGCCACATGGCTATCTGAAGGATTGAGGCAATTGACAATGTTATCACTATTGGCATATGTATAGTTGACCTATTTTGACGGCCCACCAGACCTGGAGGCTTTCCCTTTATTGTGATCATGAAATGTATTATTGAATATTGTATGATCATTTATTCCTTTAGTTTGGGTATTTGTTACATCGATGAACCCTATGTCAATCAGATCTTGGATAGCGTGTTTCAATCAGTAACAGTTGGGTGTTTTGTGTCCCTTCACCTGATCAAACTTGTAGAAATCATTGTCACTATACCACCTTGGTTTGTTTGCACCGTGTTCAAATTCCCTAATTTCTGGGAGAGTGATAGTGCTGGATTGTATCAGCTTTCGTAAAGATGATTCTATCCGCTCTCCTAATGGTGTGAAATCTCGCTACTAGAATTGAAACTATGGTTTGTGTTAAGTCATTTGCTGACTATTTGACACAGCGGTTGCTTGGATAGGGGGAGGTTGGCTTTGAGTGTATGCTTGTGGAGTGGGATCCATAGGTTGTTGGTTGGCCATTGGTATGCCTTACAGTGATACTTTGGGTTGTGCGTAGTTGACTGTCTTCACATCAATGACACCATCGTTGGTGACATTTTTGTTTTTTTTCCACCACTTAGATTTGTCCGTTGTAGTTTTGTTTGTGTTTGTTTGGGTCAGATCTGCAGGGATTCCTTGTTTGACTAATTTCTTCTCACAAAGAACTCCTCATTCAATGAGTTGTGTGAATTTTAGATCTAACTACAATTCTGTTGTGAATGACATGTCTAGAATTAGATTGGTAATGAACATGACTATCAGGTCCTGCTTGGGTACATCATACATTATTCAGTTTGCAGTATTCCTCCATCTCTGTAGGAATTTCAAAAAAGAATCTCCATCCTTCTATTTGATATCACAAAGGTCCTTGATACTGACCTTGTGCTCGATGTTATGATGGAAGTGAGCGATGAAATTTTTAGCCAATTCACCCCAAGACTAAATGTCATGAGGTAAATGTGAGAACCATTCCATTATTGGTCCGTCTAAGCTTTGTTGGAATAGTCACATTAAGTATGTCTCATCATGTGTGACTTTGACACAACTAGGAAAAAACTCTTAGATATGTTCAATAGGGTTGGTATTGCCCCTATATTTGTCAAATTTTGGTACCGAGAAGTGAGTTGGGAATGGAGACATGTGAAGAGAGTGATCAAAGGGGTATGGGTATAAATCCTCTACAGTGTAGGACTTAGTTTTCCCCTGATTTTGCATATCCGTCATTTGGGTTTGAAGGGTCTGCATTTGTTGGATCAACATTTATGTTTGATACTGAGGCTGATGTGTGACATTGTACCTCTATGCTGTGGTAGGTATGAGGGTGTGCCTCTGCATCCCTTGAGTAGGAACATAGGACCTCGTCCTTGGGACTTGATATTAATTTCCCACCACATGATTCTGAAATAGGGTGATGTGTTTGCTGTTGTGGTTGGGTATGTTGTTGTTGTTGTTGAAACTAGGGTTGATATTGATGGGGTTTATATTGCTAGGGTTGATATTGTTGGGGTTGTTGTTGCTGAGGTTGGATTTATGGCAACTAAAGTTTGGTTTGTTGTTGCTGGGATTGGAATCATGGCAACTGAAGCTAGGTTTGATGTTGTTGGGATTAGATTTGTGGCAACTAAAGCTGGGGTTGTTGTTGTTGAGGTTGGATTTTTGGCAACTGAAGCTGGGTTTGGATTGGTTTTTGAATGAGCAAAGGTGTAGTCTTTGGTGGGAATTAACTATAAGTCAGACCTGCATAGATAGATCCTAGTAGGAATGATGTGTTGATCCCAAGGCTAGTAGGAATTAACTACAGTAGCGGCATAGTTTCAGAATAGTTGTTATTTGTTGGGGGGGTGTAAGGCATAGCATGAGAGCTTGATTGGCCAAGCCATGAGATCGAAGGTGGAGGCATACTAGTAACCAAAGGTACACTTAGTTGCGAGTCTATCATGCTTTGAGTGGAAGATGTGCTTGCTTGGTTTGTGTAATTGGTTTGATTGGGTATCGTCTGTGCCAATGTCAGTATTGTCAAAGGTGGGAAATTTTGAGAAACCACAGGTACTATCTGAGAGGGCTAAATAGTGTTTGGACCTGCAAGAGGGTTTTGGGGCCATATGTTTGACACACTAAATTCAGTGAGGAGTTTGACTCCCTTCTTTATCAGTGTTAGCACTTATCAAATTTTTCATGCTTCCAAGCTTCTTTTCCTAGTCTCTACAATTTTTTCTAGCCTTTGGCTTAAACCCTAAGTCTTATTGTGTTCAAAATCATGAAAACCCTAGGTATCTTGGCCAAGTTCTATTTTGTCATTACTTTTTCCTGTCCACTTAAAAATCCCTTTACCCATGTGCGCATTCTCTTTTTGCACCAATCACGTAATCTCCTAACCAAAAATGGATACTCTTTTTCATCTAGCGATTATGTGATTGCTTTATGTCACTAAGTCTCAGAAGGATATGGCATGTTCTCTTTTTGTCATGAGACTTGGCATGGGCCGTTCATCTCACATAAATCCTAAGACAGTCAGGTTATCGCCAGATATAACCAGGGTAAAGGCGGGTCAGGTCAAAGTTATGCACGTCGTTGAATCTCATAAATAATTAGGGTTTCCAGAAAGGATCAAGTGACTCAGTGAAAACTATTGGATGCAGTCAGAGGAAGGATCAACTGTAGTCGGGTGATCTCAGAAAAAATGTTGAAAAGTTGACTTCTTCTAGCGACTTGGAGATTAGGGTTTGGTTACATAGTCTCCAAATCATATCAAAGTTTTAATATGAGTTAAGGTAAGCTTTTAGTCGGGAGGTCGCTTGATTTAACTACAGTTTGGAAAATCTTTCAGCGACTTGGAGTTTATACAGTCGCGTAGTCTCCTATTTTCCAAGCTTAAAGACAGGTTAGGTTAAATGTCAGAGATGATGTCAGTGTTAAAGATGATATGGTAGTTATGAAAAAGTGATAGAACACCACGTGTTTTGGTGGGCCCATGCTTCATGCGATCAGTCTCCAAGTCTCTTGATTGAGATGGAATATTCCTTTTTGTTTAGCGACTATGAGTTTTGCCTTATCACTGGATCTCCAAGTAATATTGAATATTCTCTCTTGGTTAAGAGATTTTCTGCTAACCGTTTGATTATATGAATATCTAATGGTGGTCGTGTGGTCGCCAGGCAAACCATGAGTTAGGAAATTTATTTAGCGACAAAAATATGTAGCGGTCGCTAGGTCTCCGGATGTTGATCAGAGTTAAAGTTAAGTTATGCCTGAGGACAGAGGAAGGCTAAAGTGCAGACATGTTGAAAAGAGATCATGTGATAGGTGTAAAGGCTTATATAAAATCTGATTGATTTTTATTTGTTAAGCGATTATGCCTATGTGACACATGGCAGATCATATTCATGTGCCCGAGTAACTAAAAAGGATCAACAGCTTGATTTTAAAGTTGGCAAAAGGTTTCAATCTCAATCGTCAGATTTATTTTCCGTGCCACCTATAGCCATTGTAACATAATTTTAAATATTCAAATGTATTCACAAATGGTTTCATAAAGATCAACAGATATTTGTTCTCAGATACATTAATGACCCGACTTGATTTTTTTGGGGCAGCTCTGCACAGCTGTTGAAGACCGAATGGATGGAAATCTGATATATGAGAATGAATTTATATCTAGCCTTAATAGGAATAGTTTTATAATCAGAGGGTAAATGCATACAGAGCCACCTGGTCACTTTTGCATTTATGGAGCCACTTTTAGGGTCATGCCGTGGAGTTTCTTGCCTATCAGAGTTCTGCGCTCATATCCATGGATTGAAGAATTGATTATAGATCAGATTGCACAGATTGAAGAGAAGGGTTTAGGGTTTTCAACTTGACATCAGAATTCAATTTTATATTTAATTGGTTGCAAAACCCTAAACCCAAAATGGTCTGAAGCTTGTAGCATTCTTATTCCTGTAAAAGAATATTCAATAGAAAAGGGGCTGGAAATTTGGGAAAGTAGAAAGCATTAGGCTAAGAGTTGTTTCTAGTTTAGGAGATAACAGATGTATTTTAGATTTATGTCAAGGTAGAATAGAAAGTTGATGATCTTTTTCATATTGTCTTATTGCATATTTCCTTGTCATATTGATTCAGGAACTAGTTTTCATCATACTTAATATGAGTTGTTTCAGATTTGAGTCTCTCCTGTATGTTATCTGTTGAGTTGCGAGTTTTATGGCTTACTGTGTGAGTTCTTCTTGTGCATGTGTATTTCATTGGTATTTGATTGAGAATCAAACTAAACTCCTTTGAATACTACATTAATTCAGTCTAGATATCTATGTAAGGATCTTGTAGTGAGCAATCTGATATTTCTTATGTTTATGGCTTTGAATCTTAGCCTTTAAGGTGTTCCAGTTACAGTATTGTATGTAGGTTTTAGCCCAATGGATAAGGCACTGATCTAAAGCAAGTATTTTCTATGGAGATATAAATTTGGAGTTGTTTGGCTATGTTCTCTCCCGCAAATATAAATCAAACTCAATACAAAATTCTTTACCTTTTGAGGTGTTGTCCTACTTATCCCACCCATGGTAGTGGAGAGTCATTGAATGCTAGGTTGGCATTTAGTACTTACTTACCATTCATCTATTGTTCAGATCCAAAAGTAGAAGGTGTGGTAAAGAGTTGAGTTTAGTCTGGATTAGGTGTACCCGCCTTGGTTTTGTAGAACCAAAAGCAAAAGAGGGCAGTCGTGACCCTATAGTTGGTCCAGTTAGCTTACAAAGCTTTCACACTTGGAACTAACCACTCCTAACATTAGTCTTAAGGTATATTGGTTTCTCTAGTTAGCATAAACATTTTCAAACACCAACAAGATGGTGACTCTATTGGGTACTTGAGAGAAAAGAATTATCCTAAAGTCTTTGGCTAAAGACAAAAGAGTTACAATATCCTTTTAAGGATCATCAACTTACAGTTGAGTTGGAAATGCTAAGGAGAATAAAGATTGTATGGTCTAATTTTGAATCTCAGCATATCATTTATATTCATTTTTGTGAAGTAATGTGGTCCCAATTAATTTTTTGGGTGGCAACTCTGAAGTAATCTCTGCAGCAGTGCTGAGCATTAGAAAGCATTTTGTCACATTCTTTCCAAAAAAGAGTCATAAAGGAACAAGGTCTTGGTTAAGAAATCATCCTGAAGATAGGTTGGGAAATGATTTCGCAACTACATCTAAATCTGACCAGCCTAGAAGAGAAAGAGATACTAGAGGTACTCCTCAAAATGAAAGACAGAGAAGAAATCACAGAAGAAAGACTAGACTGAGGTAGTCATGAAGGAAATACATCTGAATATGAGGAAGCTGAGGTCATAGATGTAGGACTAGGTACAAATGAAGGTTATAGTTCTCCTAATGACAAAGAAGAAGAAGAATCTATTTCCACTTTGCCAAATCCTAATAATATAGTTACAAAGCTGGTTGAAGTTGAAAAGTTGATCCAGCAACAGGTAGCTATAAGACAAAGGAGAGAAAGGGAGAACAAAAATTAGATCAGACAAAACCAGGTTTTCCTTGAACAAAGAATGAGAAGACTATTAGAGCTCAAATAAATAAATGAGGTAGAGAAAACCCCAAGAGATGAAGAAGAACCTATTATTCAAATAGTCAGTCAGCTAGGTCTTAAAGATAAGGGGAAACAGGGAATGGAAAGAGTTTCAATAAATGAGCCTAAAAATCTTGAGAAAACTGTGGATTAGATGTCTAAATTAGACATGGATCTTGAGAGAGCTAGAGTTAAAAGGGAATTCATAGCCAAGGATCTTTAATTAGCAAAATTGGAGGCTACTACTTTGGAGATGAAGAAGAAGGCTGATTATCTCAGACATACTACAAGGCATGTTCAGCCTGGTCCTGAAGTAGCTACAACATCAAATCAAAAAGCCTCTGCTTCTCAAGACAACACTTCTTCCCAAGGGAAATCCACTCATGCAGAAAGATACAAACAATTTTCCTTTCATAATATCCAAGTTTATCCTAATGAGGTTCCATGCAAACTTAGAGATAAGCTTCCAAAGTTTACTGGAAATAATATAGTTACATGTGAAGAACACTTGAAAAAATTTTAGGATATGATGGATGATTGTGAAATTGCACATGAGGATGTATTAATGAAAATTTTTATTCAGTCTTTAGTAGATGCTAGGAATTGGTTTAGAGGATTGCCTTATAATTCTATAGTGTCAATAGATGAACTAGTTGATTGCTTTAAGGAGCAATATGGTGACAAGACAAATGAAGGATTCATGTTGAATGAATTCAATAATATAAAGAAGAATCAAAATGAAGATGTTGCGCAGTTCAACATAAGGTTTCAAAGAGCTATGCACAAACTTTTTTAGGTTGTGAAATTGGATGACAGTTTGTTTAGCTACTTATCTCAATGCTTTTGATTCTAAGATGGGATACCTCCTGAGAGACAAAAATACAAGGACCATGAGAGAAGCCTAAAAAATGGCTATCAATATAGAAACTAATAGGAGAGTATCTGGGAAGTTGGGTAGGAGAGAAGATTGCAAGCCTGTAAAGAAAGAATTAGACTAGCCTTCAAATATTAATCCTAAAGAGGAAATCATATAAAGCAGATTCTAAATGCTATAAAAGACCTGAAACCAAGAGAAAATAAAAATCCCAGATTTCCAAGTAATGATAGGTCATCCTATAACACTTATAATCCCCACAATAAGATACAGAACTACCCATACAATACCCAATTCAAGGATGGGAGGCCCATTATCCCACAAAGGATAGAAAGGACAAACAAAGATACTCCTGATCCTCTTCAGAAAAATTCAGCTAATATGTGTAGTGATGAATTCTAGTGTGAAGAATGTGAATCCCCCAATAATCTAGATACTTGTGTTGTTGCTCTGAAGGTGTATCCAAGTCAATCCCAACAAGAAAAGGAAGATGAGGAAAGGTTATATGATGATGTTGGGAATGCAATGGCATATGCAAATTTAAGCAGTGATGAATCTGATGACCAAGAAAAAAGTCAGTAGTTGTCTTCATCAGATGAAGATGAATTTGAAAATCAAGCTGAAGATCAAGATATGTTTTCTTTTGAGGAAAAGGAAGCAGACATTGATAAAATAGGATGTAATACTACAAGGGGAGGAGAGTCGATCATAGCAAGAAGTCCTTCAAGTGTAGAAAGGGTTAGAATCATAGAAAATTTTGTTGCCCAAGCACAAAGTAGATATAATTTGAGAAATAGAACAGTTGGAAATGAAGGTAGCACACCAGCTGGTATGTTTGTGATAGAACCAAGAACAAGTCCTAAGAAGGTATTAGAAAAATAAAAAGCTACTGAGAATGTGAAGAAGATAAAGGTAAAAACAACAAATAAACCAAGCAATCTTAACAATGTTCAAAAGATTAAGATAAAGACACCAGAGATGATCGTCTCTCCATTTCCAAAGGATATTAGGGGAACTGAACCAAATTAGCCTACTCAAAGTTAGGATAAGAATATTACTATCAAGTAAATTATCTCTGATCTTGAGTATGCTCCTTTTGACATGGGCCAATTGATTTCCCAAATCACAGTCAGAGTTCTACTTTTGGAGATGATGAGGATTCCCGAGCATAAGGAGACAACTTTGGAAAGGATGAATAGTGTTCTCATTACAAAAGCTTCAAAATTAGAAATGGATGAGAAGGAAAGAAACAACAAGGGAAAATAAAATACAAAGGGAAAAGAATCAGAAGAAATTATATCTAAGATCCCTCAGGTTTTCTTAAACATAAATCATGTCATTCATCCTTCAGGAATTGTTGATCCTTTCTTCTTAACACTGGTTATTAATGGTAAGATGCTCAAGAATTACATGATTCATTTAGGTGCATCAAATATAGTCATGCCTATAGAAATAATGAAATCAATGGGACTGCAGGTTGATACTCCTCATAGGAGATGTTAAGAAATGAATTCAAGAGAAGTGTCTATCATAGGTACCATTAAGGCCCTGCCTTATACACTTGTTGTATTTCCAAAAAAAATATTAAAAATGAGTGTCCTGGTAGTTGATATTCCACCCCAATATGGAATGTTGCTATCTAGAAAATGGAGTGCCTCGATGGGAGGTAGTATACAATGTGATTTATTATTTGCCACATTTGACATAGCTGGTACAAATATCAAGGTGTCTAAAGAAGTCAGGACTCCTCATATGATTGATGAGAGTGAAGATGAAGGAATGAATTGTTTCTTGGATACAGATATCAAATCTTTCCAAGTGAAAGATATTAAAGCTGAGAAAAATGTCCAACATATGTTGTTATCAGAAGAAAAGGAAAATCCTACAAATAAGAATAACCTATGGACAATGCACTTTGATGGTGCAAACTCAAAGGAAGGAGCTGGTGCAGGAGTGTTACTAATAGCTCCCAGTGGTAAGACCTACAAGTTCTCATTTTCTCTGTTATTCACTTGCACAAATAATATAGCAGAATATGAGGCTTTGCTGATAGGATTAAGATTAGCTTCAAAACACAAGATCAAATATATCAGAGTCATTGGGGATTTCGAATAAGTTGTTTCTCAAATAAGATCTAGATATGCTTTAAAAAATCAAAGGTTAAAACAGTATAGGAATGTTGTTTGGGATGAAATTGAAAATTTTGATGCATTTGGCATTAAATGGATGGACAAAAATCAGAACAAGATGGCAAATTTGTTGGCTAATATTGCCTTAAAACCTAAAGATGTTACTCTTGCAGAGATTTCTAAAGTAGAGGTTCAGACTAAGCCATCCATAATAGACAATGTTCAAAATTTGCAAGTCTTCAATGGTGACTTGGATATTTTGGAGTTCCTTTCTTGTGAATCAAACTTTGGTAAAAAAGAGATGGATTTTACTGGTTTTGTGCAAACCATAGATGGAAAAGACAGTATTCTTGGAAAGGAAGTTCTCCAATTAAAATCAAATAAGGAACCCAAAGGTTTGGTTGTACTTGAAAGAGCTTTTGACAATAAAGATAAATCTTTGTCAGCTAGTACAGTTAGTAAGTTTGAGGACTTGGAAGAGATAAACTTGGGGACAGATCAAGAACCAAAAAAGGTATATATTGGTAATAATTTATCCCCCAAGCTTAGAGATCTACTGATAAATATTCTTAGGAAATATAGACATGTTTTCATATGGTCTTATAATGACTTAAAAGCATACAAAGAAGATTTATTCCAGCATGAGATTCCATTAAAAGAAGGCACTAAGCCTTTTAGACAGAAGTTGAGACCTGTGAATCCCACTCTGGCACCTAAGATGCAGGATGAATTAAAAAGGATGAGGGATGCTGGAATCATAAAGCCTATAAGGCATTCAACATGGGTATCAAACTTGGTACCAGTAAGAAAGAAAAATGGAGATATCAAATTGTGTGTGGACTTTATAAATTTGATTGTAAATTCCTTAAAGGATAATTATGGATTGCCTAATATGGAGGCAATGTTGCAAAGAGTCATGGGATCTGAGATGATGTCCATGTTGGATGGTTTTTTAGGGTATAATCAAATCAAGGTCAAGGAATCTAAACAGTGAACTTATGTATATGTCAGAATGCCCTTTGGCTTGACGAATGCTAGGGCTACTTTCCAAAGAGCCATGGATGTGGCGTTTGTGGATTTTATAAATAAGTTTTTAGCAGTCTACCAAGATGATCTTACTGCTTATTCAGAAAAAGAATATCAACATTATGATCATCTTGAAAAGATCTTTGTAAGGGCACTTGAGTATGGGGTTTCTTTTAACCCAAAGAAGTGTGTTTTTGGGGTAATAAAGGGAAAACTTTTAGGACATATCGTTTCTAAAGATGGTGTCAAGATTGATCCTGATAGGGTGAATGCAATTGATAAAGTCCCTTAGGCCAAGAATGTCAAGGGCATTCAGTCTTTCTTCGGTCAAGTAAATTTCTTGAGGAGATTTGTTACAAATTTTGCAGAGACTAGTTTGCCAATCTCAAAGATGATGAAGAAAGGAGCTAAAGTAGAATAGAATCAAGAAGCATCTAGGGATTTCTTAGATAGTAAACAAGCTATAAATGATGCCCCTATTTTGAAGACCCCTGATTATACTAAGCTGCTTCAAATTTTCTCCTTTGCTTCTTATAATACTATTGCTGCACTGTTATTACAAAAAAATTCAGAAGGCTATGAACAACCAATCTCCTTTTTTAGTAAGTCTTTATAGGCAGTAGAATTGAAATGGAGTGCCTTGATGGGAGGTAGTATACAATGTGATTTATTATTTTCCACATTTGACATAGCTGGTACAAATATCAAGGTGTCCAAAGAAGTCAGGACTCCTCATATGATTGAGGAGAGTGAAGATGAAGGAATGAATTATTTCTTGGATACAGATATCAAATCTTTCCAAGTGAAAGATATTAAAGCTGAGAAAAATGTCCAACATATGTTGTTATCAGAAGAAAAGGAAAATCCTGCAAATAAGAGTAACCCATGGAAAATGCACTTTGATGGTGCAAACTCAAAGGAAGGAGCTAGTGCAGGAGTGTTACTAATAGCTCCCAGTGGTAAGACCTACAAGTTCTCATTTTCTCTATTATTCACTTGCACAAATAATATAGCAGAATATGAGGCTTTGCTGATAGGATTAAGATTAGCTTCAAAACACAAGATCAAATATATCAGAGTCATTGGGGATTTTGAATTAGTTGTTTCTCAAATAAGATCTAGATATGCTTTAAAAAATCAAAGGTTAAAATAGTATAGGAATGTTGTTTGGGATGAAATTGAAAATTTTGATGCATTTGGCATTGAATGGATGGATAGAAATCATAACAAGATGGCAGATTTGTTGGCTAATATTGCATTAAAACCTAAAGATATTACTCTTGCAGAGATTTCTAAAGTAGAGGTTCAGACTAAGCCATCCATAACAGACAATGTTCAAAATTTGCAAGTCTTCAATGGTGACTTGGATATTTTGGAGTTCCTTTCTTGTGAATCAAACTTTGGTAAAAAAGAGATGGATTTTACTGGTTTTGTGCAAACCATAGATGGAAAAGACAGTATTCTTGGAAAGGAAGTTCTCCAATTAAAATCAAATAAGGAACCCAAAGGTTTAGTTGTACTTGAAAGAGCTTTTGACAATAAAGATAAATCTTTGTCAGCTAGTACAGTTAGTAAGTCTGAGGACTTGGAAGAGATAAACTTGGGGACAGATCAAGAACCAAAAAAGGTATATATTGGTAATAATTTATCCCCCAAGCTTAGGGATCTACTGATAAATCTTCTTAGGAAATATAGACATGTTTTCATATGGTCTTATAATGACTTAAAAGCATACAGAGAAGATTTATTCCAGCATGAGATTCCATTAAAAGAAGGCACTAAGCCTTTTAGACAGAAGTTGAGACCTGTGAATCCCACTCTAGCACCTAATATGCGAGATGAATTAAAAAGGATGAGGGATGCTGGAATCATAAAGCCTATAAGGCATTCAACATGGGTATCAAACTTGGTACCAGTAAGAAAGAAAAATGGAGATATCAGATTGTGTGTGGACTTTATAAATT
>MU224784.1:2130749-2162541 GCA_018584345.1 Thuja plicata | reverse complement strand
AACTTGGTACCAGTAAGAAAGAAAAATGGAGATATCAGATTGTGTGTGGACTTTATAAATTTGATTGTAAATTCCTTAAAGGATAATTATGGATTGCCTAATATGGAGGCAATGTTGCAAAGAGTCATGGGATCTGAGATGATGTCCATGTTGGATGGTTTTTCAGGGTATAATCAAATCAAGGTCAAGGAATCTAAACAGTGAACTTATGTATATGTCAGAATGCCCTTTGGCTTGACGAATGTTGGGGCTACTTTCCAAAGAGCCATGGATGTGGCATTTGCGGATTTTATAAATAAGTTTTTAACAGTCTACCAAGATGATCGTACTGCTTATTCAGAAAAAGAAGATCAACATTATGATCATCTTGAAAATATCTTTGTAAGGGCACTTGAGTATGGGGTTTCTTTTAACCCAAAGAAGTGTGTTTTTGGGGTAATAAAGGGAAAAATTTTAGGACATATCATTTCTAAAGATGGTGTCAAGATTGATCCTGATAGGGTGAATGCAATTGATAAATTCCCTTAGCCCAAGAATGTCAAGGGCATTCAATCTTTCTTCGGTCAAGTAAATTTCTTGAGGAGATTTGTTACAAATTTTGCAGAGACTAGTTTGCCAATCTCAAAGATGATGAAGAAAGGAGCTAAACTAGAATGGACTCAAGAAGCATGTAGGGCTTTCTCAGATGTTAAACAAGCTATAAATGATGCCCCTATTTTGAAAACCCCTGATTATACTAATCCACTTCAAATTTTCTCCTTTGCTTCTTATAATACTATTGTTGCACTGTTATTACAAAAAAATTCAGAAGGCTATGAACAACCAATCTCCTTTTTTAGTAAGTCTTTATAGGCCGCAAAATTGAAATGGAGTGCCTTGATGGGAGGTAGTATACAATGTGATTTATTATTTGCCACATTTGACATAGCTGGTACAAATATCAAGGTGTCCAAAGAAGTCAGGACTCCTCATATGATTGAGGAGAGTGAAGATGAAGGAATGAATTGTTTCTTGGATACAGATATCAAATCTTTCCAAGTGAAAGATATTAAAGCTGAGAAAGATGTCCAACATATGTTGTTATCAGAAGAAAAGGAAAATCCTGCAGATAAGAATAACCTATGGACAATGCACTTTGATGATGCAAACTCAAAGGAAGGAGCTGGTGCAGGAGTGTTACTAATAGCTCCCAGTGGTAAGACCTACAAGTTCTCATTTTCTCTGTTATTCACTTGCACAAATAATATAGCAGAATATGAGGATTTGCTGATAGGATTAAGATTAACTTCAAAACACAAGATCAAATATATTAGAGTCATTGGGGATTTTGAATTAGTTGTTTCTCAAATAAGATCTAGATATTCTTTAAAAAATCAAAGGTTAAAACAGTACAGGAATGTTGTTTGGGATGAAATTGAAAATTTTGATGCATTTGGCATTGAATGGATGGACAAAAATCAGAACAAGATGGCAGATTTGTTGGCTAATATTGCCTTAAAACCTAAATATGTTACTCTTGCAGAGATTTCTAAAGTAGAGGTTCAGACTAAGCCATCCATAATAGACAATGTTCAAAATTTGCAAGTCTTCAATGGTGACTTGGATATTTTGGATTTCCTTTCTTGTGAATCAAACTTTGGTTAAAAAAGAGATGGATTTTACTGGTTTTGTGCAAACCATAGATGGAAAAGACAGTATTCTTGGAAAGGAAGTTCTCCAATTAAAATCAAATAAGGAACCCAAAGGTTTGGTTGTACTTGAAAGATTTTTTGACAATAAAGATAAATCTTTGTCAGCTAGTATAGTTAGTAAGTCTGAGGACTTGGAAGAGATAAACTTGGGGACAGATCAAGAACCAAAAAAGGTATATATTGGTAAGAATTTATCCCCCAAGCTTAGAGATCTACTGATAAATCTTCTTAGGAAATATAGACATGTTTTCATATGGTCTTATAATGACTTAAAATCATACAGAGAAGATTTATTCCAGCATGAGATTCCATTAAAAGAAGGTACTAAGCCTTTTAGACAGAAGTTGAGACCTGTGAATCCCACTCTGGCACCTAAGATGCGGGATGAATTAAAAAGGATGAGGGATGCTGGAATCATAAAGCCTATAAGGCATTCAACATGGGTATCAAACTTGGTACCAGTAAGAAAGAAAAATGGAGATATCAGATTGTGTGTGGACTTTATAAATTTGATTGTAAATTCCTTAAAGGATAATTATGGATTGCCTAATATGGAGGCAATGTTGCAAAGAGTCACAGGATCTGAGATGATGTCCATGTTGGATGGTTTTTTAGGGTATAATCAAATCAAGGTCAAGGAATCTAAATAGTGAACTTATGTATATGTCAGAATGCCCTTTGGCTTGACGAATGCTGGGGCTACTTTCCAAAGAGCCATGGATGTGGCGTTTGTGGATTTTATAAATATTTTTTTAACAGTCTACCAAGATGATCTTACTGCTTATTCAGAAAAATAAGATCAACATTATGATCATCTTGAAAATATCTTTGTAAGGGCACTTGAGTATGGGGTTTCTTTTAACCCAAAGAAGTGTGTTTTTGGGGTAATAAAGGGAAAACTTTTAGGACATATCCTTTCTAAAGATGGTGTCAAGATTGATCCTAGTAGGGTGAATGCAATTGATAAAGTCCCTTAGGCCAAGAATGTCAAGGGCATTTAGTCTTTCTTCGGTCAAGTAAATTTCTTGAGGAGATTTGTTACAAATTTTGCAGAGACTAGTTTGCCAATCTCAAAGATGATGAAGAAAGGAGCCAATGTAGAATGGACTCAAGAAGCATGTAGGGCTTTCTCAGATATTAAACTAGCTATAAATGATGCCCCTATTTTGAAGACCCCTTATTATACTAAGCCGCTTCAAATTTTCTCCTTTGCTTCTTATAATACTATTGCTGCACTGTTATTACAAAAAAATTTAGAAGGCTATGAACAACCAATCTCCTTTTTTAGTAAGTCTTTATAGGCAGCAGAATTGAAATATGATATCATGGAGAAATATGCCTATGCTTTGGTCAAGGTTGTTAAAGCATTCAGATTCTATTTGGTAGGGGCAACCATAGTTGCTTATGTACCAAGTGTTGTTGTCAAGGATATCTTAGTCCAGCAAGAGGTATCAGGGAGAAGATGTGGATGGATCAATAAGATCCAAGAGTTTAATATTGATATCCATATAACTAAGTTGGTAAGAGTTTTAGGATTCGCTAAATTAATGTCTCAAAATAATTTAGATGCTAACCACATTCATATGCTAGAGGAGGAACATAAACCTTATGTTTGTGATATGGATTATTCTGTTTGGTATAAGGATATCATTGGATACTTGCAAAAGATGTTTTTTCCCCCTGATATGAATGATAGTAAGAAGAGAACGATCAAGTTGCATGCTTTGAAATATGCAATAATTCAAGGACAGTTATGGTGGAGGAGAAATGAAGGAGTGTTGCTCAAATGTGTAGATCAAGACAGGTCTGATGATCTCTTAAAAGAAATGCATGATGGTGCATGTGTTGGCCATTATATGGCTAAGACTACTACCCATAAGATTATCAGATCTGGTTTTTGGTGGCCAACAATCTTCAAGGATGTCCACAGATATGTTAAAAGATGTGACGCTTGTTAGAGATTCTCAGACAAGCTAAAATTTGGTGGAAATATTACTTTGAAGCATGTTACAGTTGAGGCACCATTTCAGAAGTGGGGAATGGATTTCATAGGTGAAATTCCTAACAAGTCTAGTGGAGGCCATTCATGGATCCTAGTGGCAACTAATTATTTTACCAAGTGGGTGGAAGCAATTCCCACTAGAAGAGCCACAAGTAAGGTTGTAACTGATTTCATAATGTAGAATCTGTTGACTAGATTTGGTTGTCCAGAAGTTATTGTGGTGGACAATGCTATGTGTTTCAGATCAGGGGAATTCACTGAATTTTGCCAGCAATATGGAATTTTGATTTCATATTCTTCCCCATATCACCCCCAAGGCAAAGGCCAAGTTGAATCCAGTAACAAGAGTTTGATAAGAATTATTAAAAGAGTATTGGATGCAAATAAGAAGGCCTGGGATTCAAAATTACAGCTTGCTCTGTGGGCAGATAGAGTAACAGTGAAAAAGCTATTGGATGTGCACCTTTTGACTTAGTTTATGGTATTCATGCTAGATTACCATAGAATAACTTGTTGCAGATGTACAAATTTATCCAAATATATGATGATGATCTAGAAGATGAAATGAGAACCAGGTTGTAGGATTTGATATAGTTAGATGAGTCAAGGAGGCTGGCACATGATGGGAATGTTGTATTGCAGTTGTAGTGCAAAAATTTATTTAATAAGAAAGCCACTACTAGGAAATTTAAGATTGATGATATGGTTTTGTTGTGGAATGCCAAGATAGGGGACAAAGGAAAACATACAAAATTTGATCCCATATGGCTAGTTCCATATCTGATTGATAGTAAGTGGGGTCATGATTCCTATATGTTGAAGGAATTAATTGGAAATGTTTTGGAATTGCCAGCTCATGTGCAATTTCTGAAGCTCTACTTTTATTGAAGAAGGAAAAATCATGAACATGTATGTATATATTTCTTTATTTCCTGCTTTCTATTTTAGGTTAGTTTCTTTCTAGTAGGTGGTTTGCTTCTCCCAGAGTATTATGAATCCTTGTTATGCCTATAAGAGGCATACATCCCAAATGGAGCCACTGTTAGCACTTATCAAATTTTTCATGCTTCCAAGCTTCTTTTCCTAGTCTCCTTAAATTGTTCTAGCCTCTGGCTTAAACCCTAAGTCTTATTGTGTTCAAAATCATGAAAACCCTAGGTATCTTGGCCAAGTTCTATTTTGTCGTTAATTTTTCCTGGCCACTTAAAATTCCCTTTACCCATGTGCACATTCCCTTTTCACTCCAGTCACATAATCTCCTAACCCAAAATGGATACTCTTTTTCATCTAGCGATTACGCGATTTCTTTATGTCGCTAAGGCTCAGAAGGATATGGCATATTCTCTTTTTTTCATGAGACTTAGCACGGGTTGTTCATCTCGCATAAATCCTATGATGGTCAGATTATCGCCAGATATAACCAGGGTAAAGGCAGGTCAAGTCAAAGTTATGTAGGTCATTGAATCTCATAAAGAATTAGGGTTTCCAAAAAGGATCAAGTGACTCAGCGACAACCGTTGGATGCAGTCTGAGGAAGGATCAACGATAGTCGAGTGATCTCAGAACAAATTTTGAAAAGTCAACTTCATCTAGTGACTTGGAGATTAGGGTTTGGTCATGTAGTCTCCAGATCATATCAAATTTTTAATATGAGTTAAGGTAAGCTTTTAGTCAGGAGGTCGCTTGATTTAACTATAGTTTGGCAAATGTTTTAGTGACTTAGAGTTTATACAGTCGCATAGTCTCTTGATTTCCAAGGTTAAAGATGGGTTAGGTTAAATGTTAGAGTTGATGTTGGTGTTAGAGATGATATGGCAGTTATGAACAAGTGATAGAATGCCACATGTTTTGGTGGGCACGTGCTTCGTGCGATCAGTCTCCAAGTCTCTTGATTGAGATGGAATATTCCTTTTTGTTTAGCGACTACGATTTTTGCCTAGTCGTTGGATCTCCAAGTAATATCAAATATTCTCTCTTGGTTAAGAGATTTTCTGCTGACCGTTTGATTAGATGAAGATCTAATGGTTGTTGTGTGGTCGTCAGACAAACCATGAGTTAGGAAATTTGTTTAGCAACAAGAGATGTAGCGGTTGCCAGGTCTCCGGATCTTGATCAGAGTTAAAGTTAAGTTACGCCCGAGGAGAGAGGAAGATTAAAGTGCAGACAAGTTGAAAAGAGATCGTGTGATAGGCGTAAAGGCTTATATCAAAGCTACTTGATTTTTAATTGTTAAGCAATTATGCCTATGCAACACATGGAAGATCAGATTCTTGTGCCTGGATAACTAAAAAGGATCAACGGCTTGATTTTAAAGTTGGCAAAAGGTTTCAATCTCAGTCGTTAGATTCATTTTCCATGCCACCTATAGCCGTTGTAATAGAATTTTAAATATTCAAATGTATTCACAAAGGGTTTTATAAAGAACAATAGATATTTGTTCTCAGAGACATTAATGACCCGACTTGATTTTTTTGGGGCGGCTCTGCACAGTTGTTGAAGACCGAACGGATGGAAATCGGATATATGAGAATGCATTTATATCCAGGCTTAACAGGAATAGTTTTATAATCAGAGGGTAAATGAATACAGAGCTGCCTGGTCACTTCTGCATTTATGGAGCCACTTTATGGGCCATTTCATGGAGTTTCTTGCCTATCAAATTTTTGCACTCATAACCATGGATTGAAGAATTGATTGCAGATCAGATTGCACAGATTGAAGAGAAGAGTTCAGGGTTTTCAACTTGACATCAAAATTCAATTTTATATTTAATTGGTTGAAAAACCGTAAACCCAAAATGGTCTAAAGCTTGTAGCATTCTTGTTCCTAAAAAATAATATTCAAGACCATTTAGAAAAGGGGCTGGAAAATTGGGAAAGTAGAAAGCATTAGGCTAATACTTGTTTCTAGTTTAGGAGATAGCATATGTATTTTAGATTTATGTCAAGGTAGAATAGAAATTTGATGATCTTTTGCATATTGTCTTATTGCATATTTCCTTGTCATATTGATTTAGGAACTAGTTTTCATCATACTTAATATGATTTGTTTCAAATTTGAGTCTCTCTTGTATGTTATCTGTTGAGTTGTAAGTTTGATGGCTTACTGTGTGAGTTCTTCTTATGCATATGTGTATTTCATTGGTATTTGATTAAGAATCAAACTAAACTCCTTTGAATACTACATTAATTCAGTCTGGATATCTATGTAAGGATCCTGTAGTGAGCAATCTGATATTTCTTATGTTTATGGATTTGAATCTTAGCCTTTAAGGTGTTCCAGTTTCAGTATTGTATGTAGGTTTTAGCCCAATGGATAAGGCACTGATCTAAAGCAAGTATTTTCTATGGAGATATAAATTTGGAGTTGTTTGGCTATGTTCTCTCCCAAAAATATAAATCAAACTTAGTACAAAATTCTTTACCTTTTGAGGTGGTGTCCTACTTATTCCACCCATGGTAGTGGAGAGTCATTGAATACTAGGTTGGCATTTAGTACTTACTTACCATTCATCTGTTGTTCAGATCCAGAAGTAGAACATGTGGTAAAGAGTTGAGTTTACTCTAGATTAGGTGTACCCACCTTGGTTTTGCAGACCCAGAAGTAGAAGAGGGCAGTCTTGACCCTATAGTTGGTCCAGTTACCTTACAGAGGTTTCACACTTGGAACTAACCACTCCTAACATCAGTCTTAAGGTATATTGGTTGCTCTAGTTAGCGTAAACATTTTCAAACACCAACAATCAGCATGGCTAAGAAATGTTTGGGGTTCCTCTCTACAATAGCATCAACTAATTGTGTGGAATAAGCATCTTGTTCTATATCCTCAAGCTCCTCTTCTGTGACATTTTGGAAAATAGCCGACCCACGGGGTTGTTCAATGAACAGAGTAGAACTGATATTTATGAAAGGATTGTCCTCTCGCTCTGTTTCCCAAGTGGGGAATCTATTGATATATGACTCATCAGGTTGTGTTCTAGCCTTCGACCTTGTTTAAGGCCCTCCATGAGGTGTTTGAGACATAGTGTGGTCTAGATTTTTTAACTAAAACAAGTGATATAAAGAAAACAAAAAAGGATAACCTTTCTAAGGAAGTCCGAGTTATGTTTTGGATGAGGGTAATTATAGGGATAGATTTTGATTTATCTTGATCTCAAAGTTTTAATAATGTAAAAGATAAGATTTGTCGACCTTTGCCTGGGACAAAGTCACTGATAAAGATAATGATGATGTTTGAGATGATGAGATCAAGATATTTCGAGTCTAAACTTTTGAACTAACAATGTTTTAGATAATAATTTCACTTTTCAAAGAAGGGATGATCTTTAATGTTTAGTGATTCACACAATGTTCTTCGCATTTTTCTAGGATAGACACTAGACTTTGACACAAAATGGAGAGTATTTTCAAGGTTTTTAGGTCAAAATAGGTGTAAGATATCTCTGGTCAACTGTGGCACAACTCCACTGATTACGACAAAGTGAATGGTTGAGTGCGATACTTTATCATTGATTGCGGTAATAAACAGGTCGATTACAGCAATAAACAAGTTAACTGTGGCAAACTTTCGTCAATTGCAGCAAAATGTGAGCAATTGTGATAAAGGGGAAACAGTCTCAAAAAGACTAGAAGATAGGTATCACTGTCTAACAATTTTGATTTTCTTGAACAAAGCTTCTAATTTGCAAGATAGTTGATGTTGACAACCCTAGAATTTAACACATTTGACTCATTTTGATAGTTGAATGTCTGTTTTGCATTTTAGAAACTGATCAAAGAACAAGCACAACAGACACTGTGTTTTGAAGAATGAAGACTAACAATGTGTATGTTCTACAAATTTTCAAGTTGCAAGGTTATCATGAGGTCTCAACAATGAATAGTCAGATTAATCTAGGTCAATGGCTTCATAATATAATGTTATAGGCCCAATTCTTGAATGTCTGTTAGCTCACACAGCAATTGTCACACTACTAGGACACGAAGGTCCATGACGTAGGCACCCGTGTTTTTGTCATTGCCAGGTATTGTTTTCATGGAGTGAAGATCTCTTTCACTACACAAATACCTTGGGACACATATGTTGGGAATCTTGGGGGGAAATTCTGCAACCCCTTGCACTATAATAAGGCATATGTTTGGAGGTAGATTGGGTTGGCCTCTAATTAACAAGGTTGTAGTAAGTGTCTGTGGCGTCTATCCAATCGATTTGTATGTGTGTGACTCACTTAAGAGCCTAGTTGATCACACTGTCTCCTTAGGGATATTCACCTGATCCAGACTATCATCAACACACCTCGCCCAAGATTGGCTAGATAAGATGGAACTTTGGTTCGCACCTTGTTTATATACCAATCGGAAGGATTATCGGTTTAAGGTCATTCTTCGAGGAAGAAGCACATTCCCCGGACAGACCTTCTAAAAGTATAAAGGCGTCTAATCTAACAGATGGTGCAAGTGCACCCAAAACTCAAGACACAAGGTAAATTGATTAAGCTCTGAAATTTTGAAATATGAACTAAGCTACACCACCATACAAGCACAAGTGTTTAGTTTTTAAGCTAACAAAGTAGGTGTTTATTGCTTGTTCAATTTTAATGCACCAAATTGAGAGATTTTTTGCCTTTGTTCAATTTTAGTCTCCACGTCATTTTTAAGCACCAAATTCTAAAATGTGAGATGTAAGATGTGTGACAAACACTGTTCTTTTTAAACCCAAATCGACAAGTGAATGAATTTTAGGTTGTATTGTTATCTTGTCTCCTCGATTCAAACCTGTCAAAGAAAGTGTTTAGTATCTCAACAAATGAAAGATTTTCAATCCAAAACAACATAATATGCGGAAACTTCAGGATTATTGAGATTGCTAAAATTAATGGTGACTTTATAATTACTTGCAAATCTCTTGATTGAATCAATGTACCCGGTGTATGCTTCGCTTTGATCTTCAGCTACGATTACAAGAATAGCCCTTTGTTATGATCGATAGTTGATGGTTCTCCTTCTTGTAGCTCTTAATGCTCTAGCACCTAGTATTTGTCTGATTACCTTCTTTGTCATTCACTGTCAGTCAGCCCTACACAGAAACCAAGAAAAACATAAAGAAATGTGGCTTATACATCAATTGCGGTACTGGTTGTTCAATTGCAATAATCTCTGGTCAATTGCGGCAAAACAATGATGATTGCGGCAAATAACTTTTCTCTGTGGCAGGATGCTTTCAATTGTGGTAGGGATCGGTCAATTGTGGTAAAGTACAGGCAATTGCAACAAAGAATAGGTAACTATGGTCAAATACAATCAATTGTGACAAAATACTAGAAGATAGAAAGACAAAATAGCAATGTGAAATCCTGCAATCAATTGCGGTATTAATCCACTCAATTGCGGCAAAATACCAGTAATTGTGAAATAACATAGATATCGAGAAAATCATGAAAATTTAGGTCTGCAAACATATGGTCATGGCTGATTGATTCTATTTGTCTTCTACAAGAGATATTTGGGTTTTTTGCTTCACGTCAGGTTCACCAAAATGTACGCCTCCTCTCGTGATTCATGGTTCCCAAGTTTTCCAAAGGGAAGGGTTAGTAGCACCATTTTGCAATGATATAAACCAAATACACAAAGCTACCAATAACAAATAACTTAAAATGTAACCAATAAAATATACAAGAAAATAAAGGAAAACAAATTAATGCAAACCCCAAAAGTGCTTGAAGCTTCTATTGTCTCTCTCTACTCCTTCCAAAATGTTGTTTTTGATGCTCAATATTGGTGTGGGCAGTGTCTATGACTTGAGAAGTGTAAAGAATTTGATAATTGAAATGGGTGTGTGATCGCGAGATGGCTTGAATGCTAGAACCAAACTAACGGGGTAATGGCGCACAAGAGCTTGAAATCTTGGACCCTTCAAATGGTTATGAAGGGTTTATTATATAGGAATTGAGGATGATATGAATGGTTGAGATCAATCCCATAGATAGGGAGATGAACAGTTGAGATCAAAGGGAACTGGAGAAGCCATCAGTAAACTCCACCTCTTCAATTGGTAAAGAGGAGATAGAGTTTAGTTGACTGAAGAGCTAATTGTGAGTTACCTTTTAGAACTGAAGAGGTAGGTGGAGTTACCCATGTGAACTAGAGAGATGGGTGGAGTTACCCATGTGAACTGGAGAAATGGGTGGAGTAAGCCATGTGAACTGGAGAGATGGGTGGAGTAACCCATGTGATCTGATTAAGGATTATATCTTTGAAAATAAATAAATATTTAATTCATTTATGTAATTAAAGTTTTCAACATGTGAGATAATTGAATTCTTTTTATTTAGAATTGCTTTATTGAATGAAATTAAATTAATTTAATTGGAAGAATTTAATTAGTAGGTTTAAATATTTCAATTTAAACTATAGGAAATTGAATTTAATTAATTAATTATTGGTAATTAATCAGTCAATGTTAATTAATTAAATAAAATTAATTATTTAATTAATTTTGGGAATTTGATTAGATAATTTGGGGAATGAATTCAGAGGAAAATAGATGATTAATTAACGATTTAAAAAATATTAATTAATAGATGAAAATTAGTGTTTTTAATGTAAAGTTGCAAGCTTGTCCATTTTAGGGTGTCTACAACCCCTTTTAAAACTTTTTTGGATATAGACAAGATAATAGAGAACCTACAGTGAAACCCACATGTTATAAATGTAAAAACATTGGACACATTGTGAAGTATTGTAAGCTGCAAGTAAATCAGGACAAAAGACCTCCTATATGCTACAAATGCAACAATCTAGGTCATATAGCGAAATTTTGCAGGTATGATGGAGTAAATAATAGAAGAGTGCCACCTCCTATGAACACAAAGGAGAATGACAATGATACTGGTAAAAGTCTTGTGGAATACAAGAGTGATTTTGACAATTGTTTCAAGAAAGCAGAAGATAACAGCAGTGGTAAGATATGGAAAATCAAAGAGACAAGTGAGATATTGGTTTAGGGAGATACAATAGATGCTGCTGGATCTTTGCCTGATGATAACAAAGAACAATCAACCTGAATGGTCAATAATGGCCTTAGGGGGAGAATTGGATGAAGATATCATGATATATCTAGCCCCTGATTTTGAGGAGTGAGCTCTAGCAAGCTTAGGTATGTTGTGTGCAGACATCATAAAACTTATATCTGAGAGCGCAACATCAGACGATGCATATTTTGTGATCGTCGGATTTGTAATTGACTAGACAATATACAATGTTAAGTGTATTGGGTAATGTGCATTTTACACTTAGCGATGAATAAAGGAAATCTAAGATTCATATTTCTTTACCATTTGAAGAGTAGCAACCTAAGGAGATCAGAGATCAGAGAGTGACAGACTATCGGATAGCCATACTGTGTGATCAATCAAAGTGGGAATTCAGAATTCAACATGGTTAATGTATTTACATCATTTACATCTACAGAAGCTATGGATGCATCTTTGATATATGATTTTGTAGATTGACCTAGATACAAGTTTAAGAAACATCCTTTTAAGTCTTGTGAAGAAGACCCTGAAGGAGCATTTTTCCAAACATCGCACGAGGTCTTGCATGTAGAAAATATTAGGACATAAATTCATTGCAAGTATGACATATTGGGTATTAATGAGATTTCTACTAAAATGGAGTACATGACTAATAATGGAAAAATGAGAGATGAGTTAAAACATATATATGAGTTAATCATTATGAAAATACTGGACTTATACAAATATACTGAAGAGGAATGGTTTAAAATATTGCTGAGCAGAGTTCATGATTAGTTTATCTGGATAGGTGAACAACCTGTAAAGATTGTATTCAATTGATACATGAGATCACTGGATTGGATAATATTGGAGTCATCCCTATGGCGGAGAAGCACATAAAGAAACAAGTTGAAACCCTAACACTCTCAAAATGGGATAGGCGAGCTATGACAGTTAATGGCATTTATCTACAAGATGTGAGATTGATTCTGATGATACTTGGATACAAATTTTACTACAGCAGTAGACCTAATTCATTATCTACGGGAGTCATTATGATGGCTTATAGGATGGTGAAAGAAAACACTAAGTATAACATATGCAAAGTATTGGCATAACAATTTTTAGAGAATGTTAAGTTAATAAAGAAAGATAAGTCTAAAACCTTCAGATTTGGTTCACTACTAGTCCACATGTAAATTCACATTGAGCACAATTTTCCAAGCATGCACCCTAGAGAATGGATAGAAGGGATACCTACTAGTATTCAAACTCCATAGAGTTACAAAAGACAAAACAACACTTGGGTTGATGGAGAACTATTTGGCATGATTAAGATTCTTCAGAAGCAGATGAAAGAGAGATACAAGATTCTTGAAGACTTAATTGAAAATTACAAGGATACAATCTGTTTCATGTTTGAAAATTATTGTGTATGCTTTGAGGCAGTTGTTCTGAGGAAGAAATTGTGTTACCCTATGGGTTATGAGGTTAGTTCAGAAGTCTTAACTATGTAGAAATGTTCTGGCATCTAAAGTAGATAATCTAAGGAGAGATGGGGAACTTATGAGGAAAAATCAGATAAATTAAGAGAAGAATAGACCAGAGGTTTGAGGAAAAGGAAAGTAGAAAATATTATTGATGAATGTGGTATTAAGGCTGGATTAACTAAAGAAGAGTTGAAAGAAGTAAAGAAGAAGTTAGCAGAACATTCTTCTAGATTGGAAAGTGCTGCTAATGTAGTCCTTCCACCTCCTAAAGTTGTGATGGTAGCTATTCCACCTCCTATAGTTATTGATGTAGCCACCCCTTCATCACCATAGAAAACCTCACAGGCAGTAAAGATTGTTCCTCGAGTTAACACTAGATCCACCAAACTGGATTCACCCCTAAAGAATAGAGGACTGAGGGAGAAGAGAAGAAAGCCAAAAGTTACAAACAAGTATGGAAACTAGACATGAAGATGGTTGAGAAGATAGATATTGAACAATGGAAGCTAGTTTAAATAAACAAGTACTATGACAGGTATGAGGAATCTGATAAGCTTAATATTGAAGATATTGTGTTAAATCCCTTACTTATTTTCAAGAAAAATCTACTAGAGATAGAGGGAAGTGTACTTGAAGAGTTTTATGGTAGACTAGAAATAAGAAAACAAATAGCATATATTAAAGATGAGGCTATTAGGAATCAAGAAATTGGCAATATGCTACATGTAGTTTCTATGCAAGAGAGAGATGGAATATGTGGAGAAATGAAACCTTTGTTAAGGACCAAGGCAAGATTAGTGAAGATTATGGCAAGAAAGTATGAAGAAGTTATAGAAGAGACTCAGAGAGCATTGGATCAGATAATAATGAATAATATTCCTGAGAAGACTCCACCTCCTAAACCTACAATGCCTACACCCTTAGGAATTGGAGAGAGTTCTAAAATAGCTAAGGCAACTGTTGAGAAGAGCAAAGATGATATGCAACCATATTTTTGTGTTTCTGGTGTGCATGTCACTCTTAACACTTAACTTGATGAGAAGGATCTATTTGAAGGAAATATTGACAATGCAGTGGTTGAGGATGAAGAACAGAGAGAGGAAGAATAGAAAGAAATAGAGTAGAAAGAAGAAGAAGCATAAGTTGAAGTCAAATTTGAAATTGACACATCTTTCATCTTATTATTGGAAAATAAAGACAAATATATTAATGTTGATGTTGATCACATGGATGAGGATGAATTGGTGAGTTTAGCCTTCACCGCACTCACTAAATAAAAAGAGAGATCTGAGAACAAAAGTGACAAGAAGACTAAGGTAATGTCTAGAGCAATCGATACTGTGAGCAAATTGCTTCCAGTACCTATTGTTTTCCAAAGCAAAGATGATGTAGAAAACTTGAAACTGGCACTTGATGATTTTAATGGTCACTATGAGACCCTAGTGAAGATTGCAAAAGAAAAGGAAGAAACGAGATACTTGGAGAAGAAGTTGATGGAATTTTTCCAGTCTATTTCATGGGACTTGGGAATTTTGAGATCTGTTACAGTAAAAGCTAAGAGTTGTGTTGCACATGGAAGGATGTTATTCAGTTATTGCATAAACCCTACCAAATATGTTCATAACATCGAATACATTATTGCAAAGGACAAGGAAACCTTGAATAGTATGATGGACATTTGTGAGACCTCCTCACAATCTGTAATAGAAATGGATAGAGAAGTAATAAGGATTTTGGACAAATTGAATGTATTGGATATAGAGAAAGGGAGAGTCATGACAAGGTTTGGTTTGCTGAAGAGTCTAATCACTCCTAAGCTATCAATTCTTGAAATTCACTTATCTGACATGGAGAATACTGCAAGATCATTGAAAAACTCTATGCCCGTAGATTTTAAATCAGCAGAGACTTCATCATATGCACTGAATGGACTTATTCATGTTAGTCAGTTATTAGTAGAATCATGGAACGCAAAAGTGAAGATCTTGGAAGATTCCTTTCAAGATATTCTGAAAATGGTGAACAAGCACTAATTATATTATTTTTATGCACCTTTTTCATTGTTTTCAAAGGGGGAGAAGAGAGAAGAAAAATGAGTAAAGGAGAAGAAGAAAAGAGAAGAGACAGTTTTTGTTTGTGTGTTGGAACACTTAGTCATTTTTTTGTTAAGTGTTGTCATCAATGCCAAAGGGAGAGATTGTTGGAAAGTGATCTTTTTGGTATGTTATGAATCACTTTTTGGTTGTCATTTCTGGAAACACATTTGGCATATTGATCAATTGGATTGAATTTAAGTTTTGGTGATTCAGTTCTGGAATTGACTAAGTACAGAAGCAAAAAATACAGAGTTGTTTTGGGTATCAAAGATCGATATCAATGAGTTATGACTTGCAATATTAGAGGAAGATACTGTGGGGTATGTATGAACTTCATATAAGATTTATTTGGTTTTGGTGATGATTACAAAAAGTTAGAGAGATTTGAAGTCAGGCGACGACAACAGAACAAAAAAATAGAGCAGTTGAACAGTAGTGATGATTCGAGGAGTATGTCGTGGACTCCTGGTGTACTAAGTTGGATTATGAATTTGGATAATCTATATTTTGGTTATGTAAGAGTGCCAACTTTGTATTTTATCTTTACATTATTAATTCAATTTTGTATTGAGAGCCAACTATGTAATATTAGTGAAGTGGCCGACTTGGTAATAAGAAAGATATATATATATATATATATATATATATATATATATATATATATATATATATATATAAAGACTTTTTGTAGAGCGAAGAGTATTATATGAATGGGAGTATGATGAGAGATATGTATGTGAATGGCAAAAGATTGACAGATATCATTGAAGAGCTATGAATGGAGCTATCTAAGCATTGAAGATGATTGTTTTGTTCATTATTGAGAACACTTTGTAACAAAAGTTTTGTTGTAAGAATAGTAAGCTCAGTTGGCCCCTAACAGGGTGTTGTATACCTTTAACAGGGTTGTTATTCCTTTAACAAGGAAATGTACTATGTAATATTCATCTCCTAACAAGGCTAGGTCTCCTAACAAGGACATTACACTTTAGTGCATGCTTGTGGGTACCATCCCCACCGGGTTTTTCCCTTGGCCATGGTTTTCTCGACAACAAATAATGGTGTAATGAGTTTGTTATTTATTTATGTTCCTTTGATTTTAGTATGCTTATGGTTTATTTGGAATTGGTTAAAGTTTATTTTAAAGTGTTGTAATACTGATTCACCCCCCCCTCTCAGTATTACTTAATCCTAGCAGAGTTTGGTACTATATCACAAATAACTATAAATATAGTGGGTGATGATAAAGATTAGCATCCCCATTTTAGATTACCAACTGATGAGGAAAAGAGATCTTGACTATAACAGTAATAAATCATGCCAGAAGTGCCTATAACTTGAGAAATAGGAGAGTGGAGCCTGAACAAGGCAAACATGCTTATGCATTCGTTAAATAAGATTCCCCACAAGTTGGTATAGAATCTCCAGTCAAGGATAGCAAAGAAAAGAAATCTACAAAAGAATTAGAATCCTTTTCTTCCCTAAAGGAGAAGGAAGAAGTAAAAGTAGAGGAACAAATGGTTACTGATAAGGCCAAGAGAGGTAAAAAAAAATGATGTATCTTCTAAATTGCCTATGTTTGACATGAAGTATGCTCTTATGCAGATGAAAGTATCAGTTCCACTGATGGAGATGTTGAAGATAAAAGAGCACAAAGAAGCTACACTTGTACTTTTAAAAGGGATAGAAGATGTCCCTATGTCAAACAAGGAAGAAGCATCCTTGACCTTAGTAAATGAGAAAAGAGATGTTTAGCTATGAATGAGAAAGAGAAACAAGTGAAAGGCCTCGAGACAAGCAAGGAAATATCTAATATTTGTATTGGGAATGTGGACACTCAAGAACCACTGTTGGTTGATCCATTTTATGTTACTTTAATGATAAATAAATATGTTGGTAAAAAATTGTATGATAGAATCTGGTGCTACAGCTACTGTGATGCCATATCATGTTATGAAAAAGCTAGGTCTTTGAGTCAGCACTTCTACTGGGATATTGTATGCAATGGATAATAGGGAGGAACCTATGGTAGGAACATTCAAAGATATTTAAGTAAAGATTGATGCATTTCTTGAAGCCACCTATAAAATGGATATAGTTGTTGTTGATACAAAACCTCATTACGGTATGCTATTATCTAGATAGTGGGTAGCAGTAGTAGGTGGAATACTACAATTGGATCTATTCTATGCAACAATACATGTGAATGGAACTGAGGTCAAGTTGTACAGAGAGCTTCATTCTTTTGTCAAGGTTTAAATGGTGTTACATGATAGGCTAAACTATTGTGTAGATGTTGATATGGAAAACTTTGTTGTTGAAGAAATCAAGCCACAATTGAGAAACATTGACCCAATAATTAATGAGTTGATGTTGCAACAATATGGATTATGGAAAATGTATTTTGATGGAGGATGTTCTAAAGAAGGATCGGGAGTGGGTGTTTTGTTCATATCACCATCAGGTATTACTTTTAATTACTCCTTCCTGTTATCTTTTCATTGTACCAACAATATAGCTGAATATGAAGCATTGATATTGGGAATGGACATTTCCATCAAACATGGTATTAAAATTTTACAAGTTAATGGGGATTCTCAATTAATGATAGCTCGGATTAGATCAAAATATGTTGCTAAGGATGACAGATTAAAATTGTATAAATATGTTGTCTGGGATAGAATAGAGCTATTTGATGCCTTTAATGTTTTGTGGGTAGAAAGGTCGGACAATATTATGGCAGAATTCCTTGCGAATGTTGCTTTGAAAAATGATGACATTACCCTTGCTGGTATATATGTGGTGGAAGTCAAGAATAGGCCTGCAGTTCCTGATAATATTCACAATTGGCATGTTTTTGAGGATGGTGATGATATCCTTAGATTTATCCAATGCTTAGATCAGTATGATGGCCAACCGATTGACTATGACTCTTTGATAGGAGTTGTAGTTGGTAAGGAATACATTTTTGAGAAAGAAGTTTTTAAGTTAGCTTATAACCACATTCCTAAGGGACTAGTTGAACTACAAGGCATGTTTAGTATCAATGATAATTACATGTCACAGAATTCCAATGCTAAGGTGGAAATATTGGAAGAAATAAATTTAGGATCAGAAACATCCCCCCAATTGGTATATATTGGAAAAAGGCTAGATAGAGATGTGAGGATGAATTTGATAAAATTGCTGAAAAAATATAAGCATGTTTTTGCCTGGTCCTATGAAGATCTCAAATCCTATAGGGAGGATTTGTTCCAACATGAAGTCCCATTGGAGGAAGATGAAAAACCATTTAGGCAGAAACAGAGGCCTATCAATCCCTTATTGGCAACCAAGATGCAGATTGAGTTAATGAAATTAAGGGATGTAGGAATAATTCAACCCATAAGACATTCATCATGGGTTTCAAATTTTGTCCCAATAAGAAAAAAGAATGGGAACATAAGATTGTGTGTTGACTTGAGGACTCTGAATGTAGCTTCATTAAAGGACAATTATGGACTACCTAACATGGAATTTATGTTGCATAAGGTGACTAGATGTGATTTGTTATCAATGATGGATGGGTTCATTGGGTATAACCAGGTGCTAGTCAAGGAATCTAAACAATTTAAGACAATATTTACTACTCCTTGGGGAACCTGTGTGTATGCCCGTACGCCTTTTGGTTTAAAAAATGTTGGTGCTACATTTCAAAGGGCGATGGATGTGGCTTTTAAGGATCTTATAAATATCATCATGGTAGTTTACTAAGATGATTTGACTGCTTTCTCAAAAAGAGAAGAAGATCATTGCAACCACTTGGAGAAGGTTTTAATCAAAGCATTGGAATATGGTATATCACTAAATCCAAGAAAATGTCAATTTGTTGTTACAGAAGGAAAACTCTTGGGCCATATAGTATCAAAGGAAGGGGTAAGGATAGATCCAGAAAGAGTTGAAGCCATTCAGAAGGTCCTTGCTCCTAAAAACCTTAAAGTTGTACAGTCATTCCTGGGACAAATTAATTTTGTTAGGAGATTTATTGCTAATTTGGCAGAACTAGTCAAACCAATAGTCAGACTATTGAAGAAAGATGTAAAGTCTGAGTGGAATCATGAGGCACAAAGAGAATTTGAGAAAATTAAGCAAGGAATTCAAGAATCCCCTGTTCTAAATTCTCCTAATTATGCCAAACCATTTTCTTTGTTTTCATTTGTATCTTGTCACACTATTACAGCAGTGCTATTGCAGAAAGATGAGGAGGGATTTGAGCATCCTATAGCATTCTTTACTAAATCACTACAATCAGTTGAGTTGAGTTATTAATTGATGGAAAAATAGGCTTATGCCTTGGTGAAATCAGTTAAGGCATTCAGACCTTATTTAGTATGTTCTAAAGTCAATGCATATGTTCCCCATGCTGCAGTAAAGGATATCTTGGTCCAAAGAGAAGTTATAGAAAAAAGATGAAAATGGATCAACAAGATTCAGGAGTTTGACTTGGAAATTCATATTACTAAGTTGATAAGGGGATTGGGACTAGCCAAATTAATGACATAAGAGAATTTGGATATAGTTCAGGTCAATAATGTCAACATGTGTGGAGAAATGGTTATAAGTATTGAAATGCACCCCTGGTATGCCAATATAGTGTATTTTCTTAAAAATTCAAAGTGCCCAGAGGGCCTCAATGACAACCAGAGGAGAAGTTTGAAATTACAAGCTCAGATGTATGTACTATTGTAGGGTGACATGTACTGGAAAGATAAGGATGGTATATTGTTGTTGTGTCTAGACAAGGGACAATCTGAAGAGGTTTTGAGAGAAATGCATTATGGAATATGCGGAGACCACTATTCAGCCAGAGCAACAGCTCATAAAATCCTAAGGGTTGGCTATTATTAGCCCTATTTGTTTAAATATGCCCATTCTTTTGTTAGAAAATGTGAACCATGTCAAAGGCTCTCTAGTAAACTAAAGTTATTAGGTGCTCTATTATTGAATCCTGTAGTTGCAGAAGTACCTTTTGCCATGTGGGGAATGGACTTAATTGGAGATTTTGCTGAAAAATCAAGTTGGGGACATAGTTGGATTTTAGTTTCTATTGATTACTTTACTAAGTGGGTTGAAGAAATTCCAACTAAGAAGGCTACAAGCACAGTGGTTATTGACTTTTTGATGAATAATGTGATTACTAGATTTGGTTTTCCTATTAAACTAGTAATGGATAATGTCATGTGTTTTAGATCAAATGAATATGTTGATTTATGTTCTAACATGGGATTTTTATTTCATATTCCTCTCCTTACCATCCACAAGCCAATGGACAAGCAGAATCTAGTAACAAGAGCATTATGCAGATTCTGAAGAAAACCTTAGAAAACAACAAGAGGGCTTTGCATGCAAAATTCAAGCTTTCTTTATGGGTAGAAAGAATTAGTGTGAAAATGGCTACAGGAAATTCCCCTTTTGAAATAGTATATGGTATCCAATCTAGAATTCTTGTGAACAATCTGCTCCCAGTTTATAAATTCATCCAAGATGAGGGTTTAGAAATTTCTGAGCCTATGCATGACAGAATGGTTCAACTAGTGGAATTGGATGTAGTGAGAAGAGATAGTCAAAGAGTAAATATTAAATTGCAGCAAAAAATTAAATACCTTTTTGACAAGAGAGCAAATGACAAAAAATTCCAGCCTGGTGATTTGGTTCTTCAATGGAATGTCAGGGCTGAAGACAAGGGAAAACATTTAAAAAATGAACCTTTGTGGTTGGGCCCCTTTATTATTCACCAAGTTTTTGGAAAGGATTCATATATTTTGAGGAATATGGATGGTGAGGTGTTTGACTTTCCAGTGCATGGACAATTCTTAAAACCTTTCTTCAATTAATTTTTCTTTCCATGCACAATAGTCTTGTAATCTATGTACAGGTGTGTTTGTTTCTTGTTGTGTGTTTCTTTCCTAGTTGTGTGTTTGTTTATATAGTAGGTTAGTGTGGTTGTGGTCTAGCTCCAAAAGATCTATATTCTTTCCATGAACTTGATTTCAATCATCCTCAGATAGAGTCACTGTTGGGACTATATTGGGTTTTATGAGTTGTGTAAATTTTGGGTTCTGTTGTCAATTTTATGTGCCTTAACTTCTGTCAATTTCAAGTATGCCTGCAATTTTTTGAAAAAATGTCTGCATTCAAAGGAGATTGTATTTTGAGAAGGCTATGTATCTCATATGCCCTAGGTGTTTATTATTTATCCCTTGGTGGTAAAACCCTAAGTCTTGATTAAATCAATTTCCAAAAGAAACCCTAACCCTCGTGACTTGTTATATTATGAAGTTACTTTTTGCTTCACTTAAAACTTATTGACCCATGTGATGGATTTGTTATGTCCTAATGGAGCCACTTTATCATTTAAACCTTTAGGTTTCATGTTTCCTAAGCCAGGCAGGATTCATTTTAGTTTTTCCTAAGTCTTAAGCCTCCCATAAACTTTATTACCTTTTGCATCTGTCGTGCAAGTTGTTTTAATCCAACGGCGGGCACTTTCCCTTAAAGCACAAGATAAAGTCTTTAATCATCAAGACAACATGCCTAGTTGACACATGGTGGATGGCGGGACCAGGTCTGCATAAAGTTATAGTTTTAAAGATAGGTCAACTTCAGAAAGGATCAATGGTTAGTGCAAAGCCTTAATGCTCAAGATGAGGATATTTACTGATCAAGGCATTGTGCCCTTTCAACATGTGGAAGGTTGTCAGTTCCTGGGCCCATCTATGGTTGGTTATCATGTGGTCAAGTCTCAAAATATCTTGGGGTAGGTGTGAATCCTTAAATCAAAGATGCATGGTTGATACTCATCAAGGCATTACACCTTTCTACCACGTGTAAAGTTACTGGGGCTACGAGCAGGTTAAAGACAGTTCAGATCTAGAAAGATCAATGGTGAGCACTTTCCCTTAAAGTTCAAGATGAAAATATTTAATGTTCGAGGCATTGCAAATTTACACCACATGTCTTTCATAAGATGTGGGGCCTACCGTTATGAATTTTGCGATTAGATTAAACCGTGGTCAAGCAAAGTAAGTCAGGTTTAGTTCAGAGTTTGCACAGAGATGATCTGGACCACTCATCTTAGAAAATATCTAAGGCTTGCACGTGATCTCATAATAAAATTAGAGTTAATAAATGTATCTGGCGACTTAGAGTTTTATTTATCTCCCATTCTCTAGATAAACCTGTGGTCAAGACAAGTCCGGTTAAGTTAAAATCAATGTTTCAGCGGTCCCTCTTTGTTATGTGATCTCCAAATTTGACCCAAGTTAAGGTAAACCTTTCGTTATTATCTTTTTTATTTGGTCACCAGATCTCTAGATGATCTTGTGTCAAGATAAAGTTAAGGTGGGGTTGTCTGAGATTAAGTCTAGATCGTATATGCAATGATGATCTTGTGGTCTGCGCAGAATCTCGTAATGAAAATCAGTTTATGCAAATCATTCAGTGACCTGGAGATCTCTTTAGTCACTGAATCTCCAGATCTAATCCAAGTCAGGCTAGGAAACTCAAGGTTTAGATGTAGTCTAATCAGATGTGATCTAGATAGCTCATCAGAGAAAATATGCAGGGTTTCCACGTGATCTCATAAAGAAATGATCAAGCACAGAATGATTCAATGATTCAGCACTGACCGTCGATTAAAGACAAGATCTTATGGTGTGTCTGTAATCTCTAAATAAACTCAAGTTCATGAAATATATCTAGAAACATAGTGATTATGTTACCTCCTAATATCTAGATGGAACCTAAGTTTGAGCCAAGTCAAGTTAAGGTCATTCAGCGACCCAAAGATAAGCTTCTTGCGTTGAATCTCCAGATTTAACCAAGGGTAAAGTTAACTTGCAAGGGTTATGATTTTCCTTCAGTCATGCAATCTTTAGATGGGACCCTGACTCAAGCTAAGTTAAGATCAAGTTTCGAGGATTAAATCTGAACCGTCAGTTTTGAGAAGGATCAAAGGATGGCACTTAATCTCGTAATGGGAATCAAGTTAAAGTTTTCATTCAGCGATTCAAAGACTCGGTTATTGTTGAATCTCCAAATAGAACTAGGGTCAAGCATGGTTAGTTCTAAGGCTGAGTCAAGTTTGCAGAGATTAGCAGGGTGTTCCCACATGTTCCAAGTTCAGATAGATCTTGTCGTGTGTATTGAATCTCCAAATATAACCCAAGTTGAAGAATTTATCCAGTGATTCAGAGATTACGTTATCTCTGAATCTACAGATTTAACTAGATTCAAGTAAAGAAACTCAAGGTCAAGTAGAGTTTTTCCAGGAAAGAATCATGGTCGCTCATTGATATTAGAATCTATGGCTTTTGTGTGATCTCTAGATTTGACCAGAGTTATCCAGTACATTCAGCGACTTGGAGATACGAACGAATGATGAACTCAAATTTAGATACATGTTAAAGGTCAAAGTTAAGATTAATCTTGATCGAAAGGCCCACGTGAAGCCTCAATGTGTAAGATGAAGTTCTTTAACATTTAAGGCATTGCGCTTAGCTGGCGTGTGGCAGATGGCAGGATCAGATCTTGGCTCCCGGGTAATTAAAGGATGATCGATGACTCTCTTTTAGAGTTGGAAAAGGAAGAAATCACGGTTGTTGAAAATGATTTCGCACCACTTGTATCCATTGAAGTAGATATTTAAATTTTCAAATTGGCTTATCAGAGGGTTTCATGGCAGTGGATTCAGATTTTGTCTTAGAGCCATTAAATAAACTAATCTGATTCTTTGGGACAATGGCACCAAGCCCAAGAAGAAGAATCCAACAACAATAGACCAGAATGTAATGGAGGGGGAATCACTTGATCAATGAGCACAAGGAAGGTAATTATCAACAAGAATAGTATAAGTTAGCCTGTATTGGCGGTCACTATGTCTCATAGGAACTTTCAGAAGTTACCCTGAATATCTGTAGACAAAGGTGCCAACTACAAAAGATATGAAATGATTGCAAATCAAATACTCAAGTTATTTTCATCCACTGACTGAAGTTGTAATTGTAGTAAAAGGCAGGAGAAAATCAGTGTAAATCCTTTATCTACTATCAAATTTACTAAGAAGCATTAAATTGTGAAAGGTACACCTGCCTGAGTCTATGGAGCTCAAATAAGGAGGATCAAATCTTCATCAATTAGAATTTTCCATGTTTGAATCAATTCCTAGGAATCATAGGTTCAAGCATTGATTCTTAATAGAGGTTCTACAAGAAAAATCTCTAACAAAATGGCAACTCTACTGGAGATGGAGGTGTAAAAATCTTACTAAACCATTCAAGCAATCTTTAGTGTTGTACTGAGGAGAAGTGGGTTTTAGCAATAAGGTTTTCAATTTCATAGAGACTAACTTTATATTGTTCCATTTCCTGATCAATTTTTTAATTTTTCCCATACTTGTTGTGGGTGGAAACTCTATACTCTATGCATTCCAGTATTTGCATATTGAAACATTGAAAATTCTTGTCTGATTTAAAATGAGCTGGAAAAGAAATACCAAGTATTACTATAGAAATAGTTTAGAGAAATATTTAGGAGAAGATCTCTATAGACCTAGAAGGAGACAATGGTCCAAAAGAGGTGGATCAAATCATAACTCCCCGAAATTTTCAAAAGGGAGAATGGAAACCCCTGTCCCTAAGAGAGTTTCATCTTCATCTAAAAGTGCTGAGTGTTCAAGGCTAGTTGGCCCTTATGCTACTGACACATCTTTTGGTCCTTTTAGAGATGGAGAGATGACTAATGTAGGCTTCTTCCCTGTATAAGAAACTCTAGAGCAACAAGGAGAAAAATATGTTGCTAAGACTGCATCCTATGACTCTAACAAGTTGCGAGATGAAGTTATAGCACTAAGGAGAAAGGAACAAGACCAACTGTTATAAATAGAGAATGCAAAGAAGAATTTGGAGAAATAAATATATGAGATACTGGTTGAAAGAGATGAACTCTTAAAGAAGACCAAAGACAATGAGCTCAAGGCTAAAAGTCTAAATGAGGAGATCAAGAGATTAGATGAAGATTTGTTTGGTAACATTGGAGCCTTAAGGCAATAAGATACAAACAAAATATCAAACTCTAAGAAAGATGAGTTTGAAGGAGAAGGACCTATTATGAGGCAGTTGCGTCCACATTAACTTGAGCAAAATGCAAAGCTCAAGAAAAATGACAAGGATGCATCTAATAAAGGCAAACAGAAAGCGGTCGGTATTAGTATTAATGAGCCTAAATAAAGCAAAGTTACCCCTGCTGGTATGTCCCAGGTTGACATAGAACTGGAGCAAGGAAGAAAAGGTAAATATTATGTAGCTAAGCAGCTAGAAAAAATGGAGTTAGAGGTTGTTGCAGCTGACATGAAAATGAGAATAGCTTTATGCTACTAATAATACCACTGCAAGTAGCTCAGTGCTAGTTGCCACTGGGAAACTACAATAGAACCCACCAGGAGGTTCAAAGACAAATGCTCAAGTGTTTGGTCCTAATGAAATTTCTCAAGTTTCTAATCCTAAGCAAGGTGCTCCTCAACCTACTCAAAATCAAGGAGGTGCAGTATGTACAAGTGGAAACAATACACTTGGAAATTTCCAAAGAGGACCCATCCATTTGGATAGGTACCATCCTTTGTTCTTTGATAGCATTCTTGCTCATCCAAATATGATCCCCAATGAGGTAAGAGACTGAATCCCTAGATTCACAAGTTATAATTTCATAACCTATGAAGAACATTTAAAAGCTTTCACAGATAAGATCACTGATTTTGAGATATAACATGAAGATGTTATTATGAAACTTTTTGTCCAGTCTTTGATAGAAGATGCAAGGGATTGGTTTAGGAATTTACCTGAGGATAGCATAGCATCTTGGGATGATTTTTTCAAATCATTTAGGGAAAAGTACCGAGAACATGTCAACTCAAGCTACGTGTTAAATGAATTTGATAATATCAAAAAATTCCCTAATGAAAGCATGGCTGATTTTAACAATATGTTTCAGAAAGCCATGAACAAACTATTTTAGGTCCTGAGATTAGATGAGAAAGTGTTTAACCACATACTTCAATTCTGCTAATGGGAAGATGTCCTATCTTCTTAGGGATTATAACCCATGTACCCTTAGAGATTCGTACAAAACAACAATAGATATTCAGAGTAATAGGCAAGCCTCAGGGAAGATGGGGAAGAGAGAGGATGGTAATTTGTGGAAGGAGACAAGGGGAAAAACAAGCAAACCTATTAAAGAGGATGATAGGTTTGATAATTTGATGAGTGCAGTAAAGGATCTTACTACTAAAATAGACAAAAATAACAAAGGTTTTCATGATAACAAGTATCAATACCAGAGGTATGATAAATAGCCAAATCTTACGGAAATGCCATACAGAACAAATTGGAAAGATGGCAAGCCAATCCCTAAAAATCAAGAAAACCAGAAGTCCAAGGAGACCCCGGATCCTCTAAAGAGAAACAACACAAACAATGTGGATAATACCCCTTGGTGTTTTTCTTGTAACATGCCTCATTCTTCTTACCAGTGTGTTGTAGCCCAAGCTCTAGCTGATCAAATAGAAAAGGGAAATGAACACATCGGTTCAGGATCAGAAGGCCCTGATATCAATATGTTTACTATGAGACGACCTTATCCATGGTATTCAGAAGACAATGAACCCATTAAAGATGTAAATAATAGGGGAGGGCGTTATCTAGACTACCAACCACAAGTTATTTCTGATTCAAATGATGAGGTTGTTGGCAAGTGATTTTTTGGTATGTTATGACTCACTTTTTGGTTTTCATTTTTGGCAATACATCTGGCATATTTATTGATTAGATTGAAGTTAAGTTTTGGTGATTCAGTTCTAGAATCGATTAAGTATAGAAGCAGAAATACAGAGTTGTTTTGGGTATCAAGGATCGAGATTGATGAGTTATGACTTAAAATCTTAGAGGAAGATATTATGGGGTATGTATGACCTTCTAAGATCAATTTGGTTTTGGCGATGATTATAAAAATTTAGAGAGATTTGAAGACAGGCGACGACGGTAGAACAACAAAATAGAGCAGTTGAATAGTAGCAATGATTTGAGGAGTATGTCATGGAATGCTGGCATGCTAAGTTAGATTATGACTTTGGATAATCTATATTTTCATTATGTAAGAGCATTGACTTTGTATTTTCTCTTTACATTATAATTCTATTTTGTATTGAGAGTCGACTATGTAATATTAGTGAAGTGAGCTGACTTGGTAATAAGAAAAAGATATATATATATATATATATATATATATATATGAATACTTTTTGTAGAGCGAAGAGTATTATATGAATGGGAGTATGATGAGAGATATGTATGAAAATGGCAGAGGATTAACAGATATCATTGAAGAGCTATGACTGGAGCTATCTAAGCATTGAAGATGCTTGTTTTGTTCATTATTGAGAACACTTTGTAACAAAAGTTTTGTTGTAAGAGTTGTAAGATTAGTTGGCCCCTAACATGGTGTTGACTCAGTTATCGTTGAATCTCCAAATAAACCCGGGGTCGAGAATGGTTAGTTCTAAGCCTAAGTCAAGTTTGTAGACATTTAGCTGGATGTTGCCACATGTTCCAAGTTCAAATAGATCTTGTGGTGTGTGCTAAATCTCTGAAATGTCTCAAGTTGAAGAGTTTATCTAGCGATTCAGAGATTATGCTATCTCTAAATCTCCTTATTTAATTAAAGGATGATCGAAGACTCTATTTTAAAGCTGGAAAAGGAAGCAATCTTGGCCGTTGAAAATGATTTTGTGCCACCTTTAGCCATTGGGGTAGATATTTAAATTTTTTAATTGGCTTATTAGAGGGTTTTATAGAAGTGGATTCTGATTTTCTCTTACAACCATCAAAATAAACCGATCTGATTCTTTGGGACAATGGCACCAAGCCCAAGAAAAAGCCAACAACAATAGACCTGAATGTAATAAAGGAGGAATGAATGACACTTGGAACTTGATCAATGACCATAGGGAAGGTAATTATCAACAAGAATAGTGTAAGTTAGCCAATATTGGCGGTCCCTATGTCTCATAGAAACTTTCAGAAGTTACCCTGAATATCTGCAGATAAAGGTGCAAAGGTTCAAAGCTTAATGTTGCATCCAATTTCTCTAAGGATTCCAAGATGGTTAGTGGACAATATAAATATCAAGTTGTAACATAATTTAAGAGGATGGTGAATTCATAACTACGAGGCAGATTTCTGAATTTTGTCTGCTTTTTAAGGTTTTTGTCATTCTAAATGTATTGAACATAGATAATTTAATAAAATACAATGGAAGTTTCTATTTCATATCTACGATGTCTTCATATGTTTGTGTTTAAGTTCTTGTGTATTAAATATGTAAGGCATTTTAAATACACTAGCTACAAGGTAACTGTGGGATTGTTTTTAAGTTTCTTTCAAGGAGAGTAATTCTTAAAAGTAGTTTCAGAGGGCTAAATATTAGTATAAGAATTTGATACATGGATATGGAAATGAGAAGATGTCTTGTAAGGCATTTCATCTGAGTTCTATGTGTTTTTGCATTAAGAGGTTTCTGTGAATATATATTTCATTTGACTATTTTCCCTGGATTGGGCAATTGTCTGGATTTGAATAGTAGTTATCATCATCAACTTTAAAATCTAAATAACCTTTTATTTTGTACTTAAGAGCATAGATTTTTATCATTTGTATTTAAAGAATACAAGTAATTTTGTTGATTCCTTGAAGAGTGAATCATTAGGTCAGCCTGCCTGAGTTTAGAACTCGAGTAGAAGAAGGATGAGAATCCTTATTTCACTGGTATTTTCTCTTGTCAAGTTCATGGTATGTCTTGTAAAGCTCTGCATAAGATTGGTTATTATCATTTGTAGAATTTTTTACCAATTATTGCAGTAAAAGGTACGAGAAAATTTGTATAAATCCTTGATCCACTATCAAATTTATTGAGAAGCAATAAATTTTGAAAGGTACACCTATTAGTAATAACTGAGAGGGGGGTGAATCAGTGGCCTCAAACAATTTATCCTTTAATCTTTAACCACCAATCAATACACCTCAAATTATTAAGTCCCTACAAGATGCATGCCATGAAATACTTATAATAATTAACTATCTGTCGGTTTACCTTGTCTGTCCTTATTCTCCTTGATAACCGATAAGCAGTAAAACTATTTACCGATACTCAGTAAATATGTAGATTATACCAATCAATCCAGAAATGCATATGTGAAATGTAAAACAATAAGGTAATAATCCATACACATAACATATGGATTTTAACATGGAAACCCTGTTAAGGGAAAAACCATTGGGACCGGTACCCCAAATTTTCACTCTTCTGAAGTGAGCCTTGTTAGGAGCCAACCCTATTAAAGGTTACAAACACACTGTTAAGTGCGACCTTGTTAGAGGATTTTATACATAGAGGTTGTCACTTAGTATTTGGCATCTATTTTGCTACCATCCTTGAATCAGCCTCCTTCTTAGACTGTCAATAGGCTTTAGAAAATTCTTGCTACCATCCTTGAATCAACCTTCTTCTTAGACTATCAATAGGCTTTATGTAATTTCAATGCTACTTTCATGAATCAACCTCTTTGGAAATCTGTTAGGATATACCTCAATTATAGAAGACGGTTAAGTCCTCCTCTGTTAAGAGACTTGATGCTTCAATGGTTAAACTGAAACACTATGACCTGTTTCTAATGCAAATTGAATTGTAGATTTTCAGATCTATTTAAGTAAAATACCTCTTTGACAAATGTATCAATTTAATTCCTTGTGCTCCACACTTTCTTCTCTGTGATGTTGTGCTTCACTATTTGCCGGTGTCTGTAGAATTCTTTAGCTCTCCTTCAACTTGATTGATCAGCACTATATGAAGTTATTCTTCACCAGTTTCTTTTTAGCATCCTCTTTCTATTCACTCCCCTTCGGTGTATATGATTGCTTCACTTTGGAAATGAATTATTCTTGTCTCTTATATAGACATGATATTCCTTAATTCTTGATTCTTGGCATGAAAAACAATCCAGCCAATCTAATTTATTGCTTTAACTCCTGATTTTTCTTATAGTTATCTTCTTGCCAACTGTATAAATCTTCTTTAAATCAATTACTTAACTTTGTTTGAATAAAACAAATAAAACAACCAGTTAAGTCTATCCTTACGCTCTGCCAGCTAGATATTTTGTCATTTTCTGAACTCTCTGTTCTATCGGTCAATTCTGCAGTTAGTTGTCGGTGACAACTACCAGTTTTGTCGGTGTGACTCCAGTTAGCTTTGGGATCTCTGTCCGTCAGGAATCACTATGATTTTGCTTCGTCGGGCAACACTGTCTTCTGCTCGTCGGGCATCACTGTGACTTTTTTTCTTTGCCTTTACCGATGGTGTGCACGTCGTTGGTGTTATTTGTCACTTAGTGAATACTTGAATTTTATGCATTGTTGAAAGCATAATCTCTATTCCATTGATTCTCTAAAGTCTTTGGCATTATGTACATGATCATACAGATGATATCAATTTGACATCAATGAAAATACAAACCATTAACTATTTTAATGTCTTGCATCATCTTCAACTTAACATTATCAAACATTCAATCAGTTACATGTCATCAATCTCTCCCTTTGGCATTGATGGAAACATACTATATTATCACACTATACTATTTTTAATACAATATGAAATACAATTGTTGAGATTCATCAAATTACCAAACACTTTGTTTTGATAAATGAAAAAAAATGTCTGACTGCCGGTAAGCTCTGTGTTAGCTTAGATTTGATTCTTGCAGCTTTCTGTGTTCCTTGTACTGATGTGTTGTGTTCTCTTCTTGTGTCAATTTCTCTCGTTTGACTGTTCTTTTTCTTTGATGTCTCTATCTTTTGTCAGCAACTCTCCCTTTGTATATGATTCCTTCATACAAATTTTCTCTGCCTATGGATATGATCTCTCCCTATTTGGACTAATCTTGATAATGAATAATTTCTTGTGATAATATGGATACATTCTCTCCCTTTGACAATAATGCCAAACAAATATTTCACAAATATCTGACATTTATTTCAAACAATTATTTTCTTCTATCCATAATATATTCCTTGAATTTCCCTTATCCATCAGCAATACAACAATATGATCTTGTGCTCGGTTCTTATATATACCTTTCTGTATATAGATGTAGCTTTGAAGTTCATCTTTTGCTTGCATCAACATGAATGATATTCTGATAATATATAGGTTGATGCAGCCTTTAGTCCTTTACTGACTGGTAGACGGGTTTGACCCCTAGTCTCTTTCTCAGGTACTCAAATCTATCCTTGGGCAGTGGCTTGGTGAAGATATCGGCCAATTTTTCTTTTGATTGCACATACTCAAGTATCACCTCTTTTTCTTGAACTTGTTCTCTTAAATAATGATACTTGATTGCAATGTGTTTAGTC
>MU224784.1:2116162-2128600 GCA_018584345.1 Thuja plicata | reverse complement strand
TGTCATCATTCTAGAGTAATCATCAACAAAGAGAATAAAATATCTATCTCCATAATAGCTCTTTGTCCTCATAGGTCCACATAAATCAGTATGGACTAATTCTATAATATCATCAGATGTATGGGTTGTACTTTTGAAACTAGACTTTGTCATTTCACCTTTTTGACAATTTTTGCACATGATGTTGTCTGGCTTTGTCATCGTCGGTAAGCCTCTTAAACTTCTTCTTTTGCTTATTTTCATCATGTTGTCAAAATTCACATGACACAATCTTTTGTGCCACAACCATATGTCTTCGTTTCTAGTCATTAAGCAAGTGGAGTTAGTATCATTCAGATAGAATAAGTTACCTTTAGTCTGTTCACCGGTACCAATCAGTTTTCTTGATTCATTGAAGATTTTTGCCTTCTTGTTTTCAAATGCTACTCTATGACCTAAATTATTTAGCTGAGAAACACTCAACAAATTATAATTCAATCCTTTTACCCAATAAGCATTTTCACATTTAATCAAGTTGTTCAGCATTATTGTTCCTTTACCTTGAACTGGACAAGGTGTATCATTTACCATTCTTACTGTACCACCATTATTATATTCAAAAGTGTTAAACTTTTCTTTGTCACCGGTCATATGGTGAGTGCAGCCACTATCTATAATCTAGATATCATTCTTACTAACCTTAGATATGAGTGTAGTTTCTTCACACCTTTCATCTTCATCTGAATCATCCTTCACAGCTACAAATACCATCTCGATGTCATCATCAGGTTCAGTGTCAGTATCTTCATCTTTGCAAGCAGCTAGGTAGCTAGCCTTCTTGCCTTTATCCTTGTAGTCTCGAGTATCCTTTCTTTTTGATCATCGGTAACCTCTGTAATCTTTGTTATCACCTCTGTCAGATTTCTTCTCAAAAGATCTATCATTACTTCTGTCATCTTTTCTTCTGTTAGGACATCTTGCAGCAAAGTGTCCAATTTCTTTACAATTAAAGAATACAAGTGGTAACTTGCCTTTGTATTTACCTTTGCCTCTCAGCAATCTTCTAGACATAAGTGTTTCTATTTCATCTAGATCTTCTTCTTCACTTTCACTTTCACTGTCCCTTCTAGATGAGCATCTATGATTGGATTTGCTTATTTTCATAGAAGACTTAAATGCATACTCTAAACTTGGCAAGACACTATTGTCAAAGTTGTTCATCTCAAATGAAATCAATCTACCAATTAAGCTATCAAGAGTAAGTATATTGTTTGCTACTACTCTTATTTCTTGAATAGCAGAAACTCTAATAGCATATACAGGCAATAAGGTTCTTAAGATTTTACTTACCACTGTCTCCCCTTCAAGTGTACCTCCAACACCTCGTATAGCATTGACTACTTCTTTGATTCTTGTGTTGTACTGTGTGATGTTTTCTCCTTCTTTCATTATGAGATCATCAAACTTTCCTCTAAGACTTTCTATCTTGGCTCTCAGAACATTTGTATCACCTCCATGTACAAGCTTCAGTTTGTCCCACATTTTATTTGTAGTTTTGCAATCCTTGACATCTTCAAATTCAGCATCAGAGAGACAGGAAGAAAGCTCTATAACTATGTAGTTATGCTCATGCTTCTCTCTCAATTGATCTACTATCAATGGTCCTGTAGGCAACACATATTCAATATCTAATTATTGAGTAACATCATTACCAATACCTGATAAGTGGAGTCTTATCCTACTTTTCCATGAAGCAAAGTTGTCTTTATTCAACTTGGGCACATCTCGTCTGTTCATCTTGTGATCTTTACTTAGGTCTTGAAACCTTCCTTCTAAGTACACAAGCTCTGATACCAATTGTTAGTAATAACTGAGAAGGGGGGTGAATCAGTGGCCTCAAACATTTTATCCTTTAATCTTTAACCACCAATCAATATACCTCAGATTATTAAGTCCCTACAAGATGCATGCCATGAAATACTTATAATAATCAACTGTCTGTTGGTTTACCTTGTCTTTCCTTATTCTCCTTGATAACCGATAAGCAGTAAAACTATTTATCGATACTCAGTAAATATGTAGAGTATACCAATCAATCCAAAAATGCATATGTGAAATGTAAAACAATAAAGTAATAAGTCATACACACATAACATATGTATTTTAACGTGGAAACCATGTTAAGGGAAAAACCACTAGGACCGGTACCCCAAATTTTCACTCTTCTGAAGCCAGCCCTGTTAAAGGTTACAAACACACTATTAAGTGCGACCTTGTTAGAGGATTTTATACATAGAGGTTGTCACTTAGTATCTAGCATCTATTTTTCTACCATCCTTGAATCAGCCTCCTTCTTAGACTATCAATAAGCTTTAGGCAAATCTTGCTACCATCCTTGAATCAACCTTCTTCTTAGGCTATCAATAGGCTTTATGCAATTTCAATGCTACTTTCATGAATCAATATTTTTGGCAATCTGTTAGGATATACCTCAATTATAGAAAACGGTTAAGTCCTGCTCTATTAAGAGACTTGATGGTTCAATGATTAAACTGAAACACTATGACATATTTCTAATGCAACTTGAATTGCAGATTTTTAGATCTATTTAACTACAATACCTCTCTGAGCAATGTATCAATTTAATTCCTTGTGCTCCACACTTTCTTCTTTGTGATTTTGTGCTTCACTGTTTGTCGGTGTCTACAAAATTCTTTAGCTCTCCTTCAGCTTGATTGATCAGCACTGTATGAAGTTATCCTTCACCAATTTCTTTTCAGCATCCTCTTTCTATTCACTCCCCTTCCGTGTATATGATTACTTCACTTTGGAAATGAATTATGCTTGTCTCTTATATAGACATGATATTTATTAATTCTTGATTCTTAGCATGAAAAACAATCCAGCCAATTTGATTTATGGCTTTAAATCCTGATTTGTCTCATAGTTATCTTCTTGCCAACTGTATAAATCTTCTTTAAATCAATTACTTAACTCTGGTCGAATAAAACAAATAAAACAACCAGTTAAGTCTATCCTTAACCTCTGTCAGCTAGATATTTTGTCATTTTCTGAACTCTCTATTCTGTCGGTCAATTCTGCAGTTAGTTGTCAGTGACAACTGCCAGTTTCATCGGTGTGACTCCAGTTAGCTTCGGGATCTCTGTCCATCGGGCATCACTATGATTTTGCTTCATTGTGCAACACTCTCTTCTGCTCGTCGGGCATCACTATGACTTTTTTTCTTTTCCTTTACCGATGGTGTGCACTCCGTTGGTGTTGTCTGTCACTTAGTGAATACTAGACTTTTATGCATTGTTGAAAGCATAACCTCAGTTCCATTGATTCTCTGAAGTCTTTGGCATTATGTACATGACCGTACAGATGATATCAAGTTGACATCAATGACAATACAAACCATTAACTATTTTAATGTCTTGCATCATCTTCAACTTAACATTATCAAACATTCAATCAGTTACATGTCATCAACACCCACCTAAGTCTTTGGAGCTTAAAGAAGAAGGAGGATCAAATCCTCAATCACACTTTTCCTTGTTTGAATCAAGTCTTTGGAATCATAGGGTCAAGCATTTATGCTTAATAGAGGTTCTACAAGAAAAATCTGTAACATGGCCTAAAGAAAAACATATAGGATGAGATAGTGTTGAATGTGCCAAGGACCCTAGGAGAATGCTTTCAACTTGCAGGTTAGAGAAGAGGAGAAGTTGAAGAGGAAGAATGAAAGGAAAAACAATAGAGGAGGAGGAGCCATGAGAGGAAGAGGTGGCAGAACAAATGCATATTTCAGAGCAGCAATGAAAAAGACAAGGGTAAGGAAAGCACAACAGATCAAAGAGGAGGATACAACCATAGAGGTGGCAGATTTGGAGGAGGAAGAGGAAATGGTGTCTTCATAGGTAGATGTTTTCATTGAAATGAAGTGGGGAATCAATCCTTCAAATTTCCTAATTCGAATGAATCAGATCAAGGAAGAGATAGGAGAACACATCTCATAAAACAAGAAGAAGAGAAGAATGAATATGCATTGGTTTACCCAGAGGAAGGATAATTTCTTCTAATGGGAAGAGGATAACTAGTACAACCACCACCACAAGTGAGTATCTTCAAAACAAATTGTTTGACAAAGGGTAAGGTATGAAAAATCATAATTGATTCTGGTGCACATAGTAACTTGGTTTCTTATGAGGTTATAAATAAGTTGAATTTGAAGACTTTTTTTCACCCTAAGCCATACTATGCAACATGGGTTAGTGAAAATCAAAATCTTTTGGTTAAGGAACAATTTTATATTAATTTTTCAATTGGTGCATATAAGGATACTATTTTGTGTGATGTAATAGATATGAGTTGTGGACACATGATTTTACAAAAAGTATGAGGTACAACCTTTAGTTGATAAGGGTAAAGAGCATATTATTATGTGTTTTGGAGATCAGATTTTGTAAGGGCAGATCAACCATGATACTGGTTGGAACATGGATTTAAATCGGTAGAACACTAAGGAGAAGGATAGTCCTAATGATGTAGGGCTTTAGGAATTGAAATGTGTGCAAGTGGGGACCATTAGTTGTCCTCTTATTGAGCAGGTGAAGGGTGAAGGAAATAATTTTTATAAGTAGAAAATGAAGGAGATAGGGGCAGGAATACAGTCCCCTTACAAGCAGCAATGTCCTAGAAAAGGACATAAAAATCTATGTTTTATTTCTAACAAATATTGTGATGCGAACACAGGTTGGAGGGGCAGGAAGCAGGTGAATTTGGGAGATTATTGGATCTCTGACAAGAAGATGAAACCAAGTCAAGATTAGACTGATATATAGAAGAAGAAGAATCATTCTTGGGACAAGAATTGTTACATTCTTAGGGAGTATGGTGTAGGGGCACTAAGGAAGACAAGAGATCACATGAAGAAATCAAGGGATCATGGAGTGAATATGAAGGCTTGGAAGACAAATTTGATCAATTACAATGTATTGAAGCCTATCATGACATATTGTAAAGATGCAAATGATGTAATAGAAAAATTTCCTGAATGTCCTAATGAGGGCGTAGGACCAAAATAATTTGTAATTAGGGTCAATAGAACCCAAGGAGTCTAACTAGGGTCCATACCCAAGGAGTCTAACTAGGGTCCATAGGAGTTTAAGGGATCATAAATTTTATAATAGAATGGGTAGAATTAAGTAAATACATTAAAATAAGAATTTGAAAATTCAAACTTTTAAATAACAACGACTAGTTACAGATTTTGGAGGGAAAGTTGTTTTAAGGAGTTTTAGTGCTTAACAAAGCCATCCAACTGACCAAAATTGGTTGGGGAAGTTTGTAGGAGGATTATAAATTCTCAAATGACCTTTGTATGAAAGGAGTAGAGGTCTATATACGGAGTGTAACAACAAGTGTGTAATAAAACTCAGAAATTTTGCAAGTCTTTGTTTTTCAATTCATGATCTGAGACCATTAGTGATTATTACATGTTGATTAGGATTTGAGAATATATATATATATATATATACTTCTTTGAATTTTATAAAAATATATTTGTCTTAATTTCATATCATTTATTGTTGACAGTTCCTTGAAATCACTATTTTTCTCATAACATTCTGATTTTGTGAAAGAATATGACCATTCCATGAATGTTTGTAATATTTTTTCTAATGGAATAATTCTAACTTGACATGTATATTACAATTATAATATGAATTTATGCAGATGAAGTGGAGAGAATAGGTTATCACTGAGTTATTGCATGGAAAACAGATGAAATTGCTTGGTTGGGAGTAGCAACGAGAAATTTGATTGAAAAAGGGGTATTTTTAGGAGTTGTAAGTGGCTTGGGATGAAATTTTTATGGTGAATCCATCATTTATTGGTTGTAGAAGTTCTTGGAAGTCAGACGTTTAAAAAGCCCTAGATTTAAGGGTTAATTGGAGCCAAATTGGGGATTTTGGGTTTGTGAGGGTTTGAGGGTCAAATTGACTTTATGTTCCTTGGATTGGAGGAATTTTTGAAGACTTTTGAGAGTCTTGAAGTAAGAGAGTAAGATCTTTGTATACTTTCTTTGTTAAATGCATGCTTTTAGGCCTATTTGACATAGTACAATCAAGAGTTAGGATAGTTGGTCCAAAACACCAATAGAAAATATTTGGGTATGTTGAAGTAGGGGATAATGGGTGTTTGAAAAGGTAATGTTTTTAAAAATTCCTTTGGAGAAGTTTTGAGTAAGGTATCTAATTAGGTCATTGTTGGGCTACAAGGAGCCTAGGCCTAATACGACAGTTTTGTGAGTTGAGAGTATTGGGTGTGGTTGAAACCTATGTAGTTTGTCAATCCTTTGAATAAAACATTAAAAAATAAAAATAAAAAAATAAAATAAAAAATCGTTCATCTTTGGGCATTGGGAGGTTGTTGGTCCATTTGAGGGCATTTGAGTGTTTTGTGGCCTATAAGGGAAAACCATCCATTTTGCAACCTTGTTTCATCTTTTTACCCAACCTCTGCATCACTTCCTTCCTTGATTGCTCTTTTAATATCAGTTATTCCCGTGTCTAAAGATTTCTTATCTTGACTAATCAACAAGCTTAAATGATGATATATTTTGTTCACAAACCCCTCCAAAGCTTTGTCCTCTATTGCCTTCTCCAAGGACTCAAAATGTGCATCAAAATTATTCAACAAATCTTCTAATTGATCAGATATAGCATTACCTTGATTAATCTGCACATGTGGTAAAGTTCTTGAAATTACATCAACCACCCTAAATAGAAGTTTACTTTCCTTCTCCTTCTTACTCAAATATTTTTCTATTGCTTTAGCTTGAGCTAATATTGCTATTTTTCTCAGCTCATATTCTTCAATTCTCTCAAGATCAATAGAAATTCGCAAACCAAGTGATTCTAGTGATTCATGTGAATCTTTTTCCAACAATTATTCAGTTTTACTAGAAGGGGGACCGGTTTATGTCTTCTCATGCTTTGATTCCTCCAATTTCTTTATAATTTTAGCTTGTTTTCATTCATTCCTATCGAACTTCTCCTCTATTTTTACTATCACAGGTATAGTAGGTACATTATATTTTATTACCTCTTCACTTTCAATAACATTTGTAACCATAACATCAATATGTTCATCAATCTCCTTATCCGTCTCAGTCTCAATATGTATATATTCGGTGACTTCATTCTCTAACATGATTTCTCTTAATTCATCTTTGAACATAATGTTTTTAGGGTCAGTGTAGGGATCCTTCTCTTTTTATTTCTTCTCATCGTCATCAAGGGTAATTGTCACACCACCAATATAAACATCAGGTTCCTTAATAAATAATTTATCCTCTTTCTTGTTAGTTCTAGGCTCTTTTTATTTAGGTGTATCATGTCTGACTTCTATGAGAATATTATTGATAATGTCATTAGTTTCTGTAATAATTTCATCTATCTTTCCATCTTTTAGCATGTTTACTCTTCTCTTTGTCAAAATCCTCTTATTTTCTTCTTCAAGTAAATCTTTTCTTTCATTATTACTAATTACTAGACACGTCTTGGATATAATGTCTCTTGTATCCTTTAATCTTTATCTAAAGTTTTTAATCTTCTTTCTTCCAATTTTGCACATAAATGATCAGGTATCTGATCCTTTATCTCAACCAGTGTTCTACTAAATATGTTCAAATAAGTGATTACACCTTGTTCTAATCTTCATCTTTCAACTTCATCAAAAACTTGATAGTAGTTCTTTAATTCAACCATAATACCATGCTTAACAATTTTTCTGAAAATCGTATCAGTAGCATTCTCACCTTTCCTTAGAATGATAGTTGACTCCTTTGTAATTCTTTCTATAGCACCACCTTCAGATCTTACTATCTTCTTTGACTGGTCTAATTTAGTGGATGAATCATCATTGTCTATCTTTCCTCTCTTCTTTTTAGGACCAGTACTCTTTTTCTTTGATCTCCTTAATACATGTTCAAGTTTTGATTTCACAGGTGTAGAAGTAGCTCTAGTTGCACTCTAGGTAGTCATATAACTAGATGGCATATGAATGGATGGAGAAGGAGCAGCCTCCTCTTCAACATCAATTTGCATAGCTTGTGCCTCTATCTTTTACTAATTTCTACCATCTAATATTCAATAACTCCATCCAATCAACAATTTTCTTGACCTTTCGGTTCCTTTCCTTCTTTGTTAACTGCAACTGAACCTCCAGATACTTTTATGTGTAGGTACCAAACCTTTTGTATTTAGATCAACAGGGGTCTTGATAATTTCTTTTACATACTTTAATCACCCTAATTTGGTCTACTCTAAATAGAGACCCTATTTTCCCTAAATGTGATCATACCCTCAATTATGTCAATCCAACTATTTAATTATAGACATAATTCATCAAAATCAAAATAATCTCTTAAATCAAAATGATTTCATCACTACCTCACATTAATTACCTTGGCCTATTTAAATCAAATCAATCCCATTATATCCTTGGCTAAAATAATTAATTAAAAGGGAATTAATAAAACTATCAAAATACAACTCATCACTTGTACATGGAAAGTCAATCCATGGACCAATGAGAGTTCACTCACATGGATCGCCAAAGATTCAATCCTCACCTCTCCTCACAAATCAATCTAAACCCTTCATTCCTCATTTTCTTCCATTAAAGGATTGAATTTTGAGCTCAATAGGTCCTAATTTTTAGAATTATAATTGCACTCTTATACTATTCATTTGGTTTCATGAATTCATAGCTAATTAGACAACTCTTTCACTTGTGCTTAATGAATCATTTTAGCTTAGATTGCATGATAGATAGTATGAATTTCGCTTGAATCTTCCATTTTAGGACTGACTGTGTCACTGATCTTATGCATAATATGAGGGAAAATTTATAGCTTAGATCATACTCTTTCTAGATAGGAAGCAATATGTCAATTTCCTTTGGTTTTTTATGTTTTTCAATTGAATTTGATGATTCTAACCAATGATATAATGACATATTGAAGTGTTGTGTTGCAGCTTGTAGGTACAATAATCACACACATATTTCTGGCACCCACCGTGGGGCAGAGCACTGGATTTTTATATATTTTGAGCTAATCATTAACCTTTTGATTATGTTTTTTGATGCAGACTCTCATTTAGCAGAAGAGGATTGCATTTAGCATCCTGGATTGCATCTGGTGAATTGGAAATCACATCCTAGATATCCTAACTTGCATCCAATAAAGGCTCACATCTGGTAAAAAGAGGATTGCCTTTGGGGTAAAGGCTCGCCTTTAGGATCTTTCATCGCATTTAGTAATTCCTAGATCATTTTTAGTAAAGAACATCGCATTTAGTAATTTTCAGGATCACGTCTAGTTGGCTTAATTACATAAGTGATTGATTTAATTACTAATCAGCTAACCTTGTGTGTTTTTGATGAATGTGATATTTTGGCATCCTAACTAGTTCTTGAAGGACACTATGAAAGATCTCCTTGGCCAAAGAAAGAGAAAAAAATTACTAACATGTGGTTTTGTAGGTTGCCTTTGAAAAATCAACTAGACTTGTCTTGCAATTTGAAACTTAATACAATTTCTCTTTGATTCGTAATTTGAGTAGAGAAGAATGCTCTTTTCCTTTTGGAAAATTAGAACCTCAATCATCAAATTAACTTTTGAAAATAAATTGGGGAAAATGAACAAATCAATTGATCAAATTGCTTAGTTAGTTTCTTTTCTAGGAATTTAATTGTCGAATTCAAATTTAGTTCTTAATTCAATTAGAACCTTGTCTTGCATGTTTGATAGTATAAAATGACATGGATAGGAGAGTATTCTCTTCTTCTTCATGAAGAATCATAAATCTAGACACCTAAGTCACCAATCCTCTTTATTGCTTTGAACTTTAGAGGGCCTGTTGGTTGAGGTAAAAATCTCTCAAGAATGACCCAAGCGAGGATAGGTGAACACCAACCCTTCCATCTCACTATAATCAAAATTCTTCCTTAAGGTTAAAATCTTAGAAGACGTAATCATTTTTGTCCTTGTAATTTTGACTATCATACCTTGGACATGCTTGGATGTGTGTAGAGTGGAGCCGATTGAATGTTTCCTGTGAGACTACACTCATCTAGGTACTCATAGGGCTATACGCCTCAATTTTTCCTTGTTTAATTCTATGGGGGATGGTTGCGAATGGATGCCCAAAATAGACACTTTGTAGTAATGACCACCTGATTCACCCCCAAAAGGTGATCATTTTTGTGCAAGGAGGATAGTAACTTCCCCAAGATGATCATAGTTTTGTGCCCTCACTTGAGTTTGGAGTCAGATAATATGACATCATGACTGGAGCCATTGCATGCTTAGTGATGACCATATTCTAATTAGCATTTGAGTGTGTACCTGAGTCTACGAGAAAATAATTTCATGCTACGTCATTGGTTTAGGTAATAGATGTGTTTGGTTCTTAATAAACATACTTGATGTGTCAAAATTGCAATAACAAGATAAATCCCACCAAACAACTCAATATTTTGATAGTTACAGACATTTTTCACTACTTGAGACACTCCAGAATTTGTCAGATAGACCCTGGAATCAAACAAATTTTCACGTCTTTCCAAACTAAGTGGTAAATTTAAAAATTTCATTAGAAGGTCCCATTTAGGGATCCTAGCTCGCATTTGGTTAAAACAAAATCACATCCTATAAAAAAAGTCATGTTTGGTCAATCCAGGATTGCATCTGGTAAATAAGATTGCATTTAGGAAGAACAGGCTCACATATAGGAAATATAGGATCACATCCTACCAGTCAAATATGGGATAGAGGGTACTTGCAAACATGTTAGACTCATAAAATTGGCATTTTTAGATACCCTTTTTGTTTTTCAGTTAGAATCTATTCTTCTTGTTGGTCCACCTGACGTTGTTTCTCAATCAAATTGAAATTCTATCTTACATGTTCTTTAGGGTTGTCTCAATTTATCCCAAATCATGTTGTCACTTTACTAAACAAATCTTATTGATTCCTAGCTCACTATCAGGGCATTCTAACCCTTTGAGGCTGGAATCAATCACTTCAAACATCAAACTCACATTCACCACAACTTAGACAAACACATTTGGACAATTTAGAAATTCCTTTTGGCACTATTGGAACACTTTTGATGAGATTGATATCCCACTTTCATGGTTAACACAAGAATCAAATAATATCTCACTAACAATTTAGAAAGACCTCTAAGATTTCTCAAATTTCAACAAGGAAATACATCTCGAACAAACCCTCTTTTTGATCAAGACTCACCCGACATAGATGTACCTAATAGAGAATGAAGTGTTTCCTTTGATGAATATGACCAAGATGATAACCAAGATGAAAGAGAAAGTCAAGAAGAAAGAAATCATGACTGTCCTTTGTTTGACTCAAATAGTGATGAAGAAATATCGGAAGAAGAATACAATAAACTCAAACAAAGTAGGAAGTTTCAAAAGACCTTGGAGAAAATAATTGAAGAAGACAAAGAAAAATATTTTCTCCACCTGGCTTATCTTGGGTTTAAACTTCCTAAAGATTATGATGTTGAATGATTGAATCCTGAAGAGATACAAACACCTATATCAATCCTCTCTAAATAGCTATATCAAATGCAAATGGATCTCACAACGCTTAAGAAAGAGAAGATTAACCAATGAAGAAATACTCATTTTAACACATATGTTCATTCTCATTCATTAAGAACTTGAAAACAGTGCCTTTTCCATGAAACACAAAAACACCAAAGTATGAAAAATACATGGGAGAAACGGATCTGCATGATCATGTGAGAGAATTTTTTGCATTGAGTATTGAATTTATGCATGAACCAATGTACTTGATGAGACTATTTCTGGAAAGTTTAGGAGGACAAGCCATGGAATTGTTTTCCAAACTCACACCTAGTATACAAGCATTTGAGGAGTTGATTCGAATATTTATTCAACACTACTCCTATAACATACAACATAATGTTATTTACAAGATTATTTAGACCAATAAGCCTCTGTAATGTAATGTTATTTACAACATACTGTGGAGTCTTTTAGACCAATAAGCCTCTGTAATGGTATTTACAAGATTATTTCTAAAGTCATGACTTCCAGATTGCTTGCTCTCTTGCCCTCGTTAATTTCCCCCCAGCAGAATGGTTTTGTCCCCCGGCGTCAAATTCTTGATTCTATTATGGTAGTTCATGAAAATATTCACTCTCTTGAGGCAACCAAGAAGCAGGGTTTTCTTTTAAAACTGGACCTCTCAAAAGCTTATGACAGGGTTGATTGGAAGTTTCTCCATAAGGTTCTTAGTAGTTTTGGTTTTGATGAGGGGGTTATTAAAATTATAAACCAATTGGTTTCTACTGTTTCCTCTTCAGTGATGGTTAATGGCGGATCTTCTAATTT
>MU224784.1:2079394-2112058 GCA_018584345.1 Thuja plicata | reverse complement strand
GTACTAGATCAAAGGTGCAAAAGAATGAAGACCCTGACCTAATGAAGCTGAAAGAGAACATGGCAACAATGAGGAGTCAGCTGGTGGAAGCTGAAAGCCTTCTGAAATCTCTCTGATTTTTGTGCTGACGGGTTTCTTCTCTGTTTTCTTTCCAGCTGCTTTTTTGCTTTTTGTTTTGAAATTGTTAATGTAAAATCTGGGTTGTGACCCTCTGTTGATTGGTCCCCTCCTTGGGACAATCTGTTGTTTGTTGGGGATTTTTTAGCCTTTCCTTCCTATGTTTTGTTAAAGGGTTTCGGGGTTCCCTTCAAAACCTGCTTTTACCGTAATCAAAAACATACAACATAATGTTACCATGATGGATATTTGTTGGTGTAGGGCACCCTCTGCATGTTTTAGAGATAGGATAGTTTTGTTTTGAAATAAAGGGATAAGATCCTTTGGATCATCCTAATGTAAATTCTTGGTCTGGATTGAAAGGTTAAGGGTCTTAAGGTGCATTATAAACCTTGAAGTCTCCCTACACCATTAAGTATCAGATTTAGTTATTTAGGTGTTGTTGATGGTTTATGTTGATTTTAGTGTTTTTGACCTTAGTCCAAGGTCCCTTTATGTTTAGAGTCAATCCAAAGACATGAACATAAGAATTCTCAAATCACACACTACAATATCCTCAAATAGATATCGAAATTGAATCAATGTAATTTCCAAAGGAATTAGTTTGACCTAAAATCAAATACCTATGGAACACACATATGCATAAGCAAGACTCATGCAGTAAGTCAGAAAACTTGCAACTCAGTGAATAACACAAAGGAGAGACTTAATTATGAGAAAACATATATTAAGTATGATGAAACTGATTCCTGATTCAGTATGACAAGGAGATATACAATATGACAATATGCAAGAGATGAAAGAACTTTCAATTCTATCTTGATACAATCTAAAATTACATTTTCTATGTCCTATAATGGAAATAAAAACATAAGCCTAATACTCCTTAATATTTCTCCCAATTCTCCAGCCCCTCTAAATGGTCCTAAAAATTCCTTTATATCAACAGGAAAGCAACAAGCATCTGACCATTTAGGGTTAGGGTTCCAACCATAAAATGCAAGCATTCAATTCAGAAAAAAATTTGAAACCCTAAAAACTTCCCTTTTCCCTATGCAAATTTGATATGGAAATCACATTCATCCTTTGGATGTAACACAGTACATCTAATGTTGATAGGAAATAAAATTCATGACACCAAGGAATTCCCTCATTAATGAAGAAAAGGCCAGCCGGTGCCAAGAAGAAACAATCCGGTCAAAAACCCTAATTTTATCACTTCAAACATAAATACACCCAACACTATCAATTCTCCATCCAAACATGGCTCAACAGGTGTGAAAAATTGACCCAAAAGATCACATTGAAACATTAATGGCGCACTGAGATAAAACACCTGTCGTCGGCCATCAAAACCTTATTGTAAAATATTTAAAAATTTGAATTTTGGTTGAAACAGTCACAGGTGGTGCCAAAAAAGACATCAACAGCCAATATTAAGACCTTTTCTCAACTTTTAAATAGGGTCATCGGTGAACATTTAGTGACTCAGACACCAAATAAGAGAAAAGTTAACTTTGCCCAGTCAAACTATGTTGACGTCCACATGGAAACCTCAGAACCACCTATCTACCCTTTCCTACATAGGCCCCACATTCTCACCTTGTCACTTTTCTAGACACGCGTCATGCATTTTGCTACCGTGCAGTGCTTAATTTCCTCACATCTTTCCTTCACACAATAGCGAAATACTGTCGGATCTTTATCTATATAATCAATCTTAGCAGGCCTATTCTACCATCCATGCCACATGGAGCAACCTTATTTGCTAGAACCTCAGCCACATGTCTAACCAACCTGGCCCACCACCTATCAAACTTTCCACATGTCACACCCGCTCTACTACGTGATCCGACTGGACACGCAATGACTCGAACTACGCCATCGCGCCCTGCTGCCATCTGGCAATCCTCAACCATATAACCAGAGCATTATCTATCTCAGGCCCAGAAAGACATCCTTTGTGCTCATCCAACTATATTCCCACATCACTATTTGTTGGCTCAACTATGTGCCAAAAGGTGCATGCCTTTTAGGCACTTAACTATTTAGTGCTAGGATATAAAAATATCAAAATTCTTCAACGCACTGTCAATGTGAGATAAAAAGACCTATGACATTTTAAACAAAAATGAACCAACAAAGGCACCAAGACCAAACCAATTGTTCTAACTCCATAGAGGCGACCAAGATGGAACAAAATATGACCACAACAAACCTCTGCAACCACTTACACAAAAAATAGGCAGGACCCACTTGGATACTAGAGAGCAACCACGAGCAACATTACCAAGAGGCATCATTGAGCAACAATATCAAGCGATACTAATAGCATCACCGAGCAACATAGTGTAAAATGAGTGCTATTATTGCCTAAAAACCAGTATAGACTAAGCACCTCATCTTAGTGCCTTTTCACTATCTTCGGTTGCTAGTGTCATGAAAGCCCTAATTTCTTAACAGTCCTAACAGTGGCTCTGATTGGGGATGCATGCCTCTTGCAAGCATAACAAGGATCCAGATATTTGAGCTAAATCAAACCACCCATAAAAAATGAAAAGGGAACCTAACTGACAACAAAAAAGCAGAAAAGAATATATACAAACACTCATATTCATGGAACCTCGCTTCTTAAGAAAAGTAAAACTTCAAAAATTGCCCATGAATCGGCGATTCCAGAATGTTTCTAGTTATGTCCTTTAACACATATGAATCTGAGCCCCATTTGTTGTCAACTATATATGGTCCCAACCATATAGGATCAAATTTGGCATGTTTTCCTTTGTCTTCTATTATGGCATTCCACATTAAAACCATATCATCATCCTCAAAGCACCTAGCAGCAGTTCTCTTTACAAAAAAATATTTGGACTGCAATTGAAATTTGATATTTTTGTCATGTGCTTCCCTTCTTGAATCATCAAGCTATACTAAATCCTCCAACCTAATCCTCATATAATCTTCTAGATCATTATCATATGCTTGGATGAATTTATACATTTGCAATAAGTTATTCTGTGGTAATCTAGCATGGATACCATATACTAAGTCAAAAGGTGCACATCCAATAGCCTTCTTAATTGTTACTATATCTTCCCATAGAGAAAGCTACATTTTGGAATCCCAAGCCTTCTTGTTTGCATCCAACACTCTCTTGATAATATTTATCAAGCTCTTGTTACTGGATTTAGCCTGACCATTGCCTTGGGGGTGATATGGGGAAGAGTAAGAAATTTGAATCCCATACTTCTGACAAAAATTAATGAATTCCTTTGATCTGAAGCACATAACATTGTCCACCACAATGGTTTCTGGGAAACCAAATCTTATCACCATGTTTTGCATTACAAAATCGATCACAAACCTACTTGTGGCTCTTCTAGTTGGAATTTCATCCACCCAATTGGTAAAATAATCAGTTACCACTAGGATCCATGAATTTGCTCCACTAGATTTAGTAGGGATCTCACCTATGAAATCCATTCCCCATTTTTGAAAGGGTGCCTCAACTGTAATAGGCTTCAAGGGAAGATTCCCACCAAACTTTAACTTGCCTGAAAATTTTTGCAAGTATCACATTTCCTAACATATTTGTGAGCATCCTTGAATATTGTTGGCCACCAAAAACTAGATCTGATAATATTATGGGCAGTAGTCTTAGCCATGTAATGGCCACCACATATACCATCATGCATTTCTTTCAAGAGATCATCAGATCTGTCATGATCCACACATTTGAGAAACACTCCTTCATTGCTCATCCACCACAATTGTCCTTGAATTATTGCATATCTTAGAGAATGCAACTTGATTGTTCTCCTTTTATTATCACTCATGTCAGGGGGTAGCACCATCTTTTTCAAGTATCTAACAATGTCTTTGTACCAATCAGAATAATCCATATCACAAATATAAGGTCTTTGCTCTTCTTCTAACATATCAATATGATTTGCATCCAAAATGGTTTGAGCCATGAGTTTATAAAGTCCTACACCCCTCACCAAATTAGTAATATGGATGTCAATATTAAACTCTTGGATCTTGTTGATCCATCTGCATCTCCTCCCTGAGACTTCTTGTTGAACTAAAATGTCCTTCACAGCAGCACTTGGCACATAAGCAACTATGGTTGCCCCTACCAAATAACATCTAAATTCTTTTACAACTTTGACCAAAGCATAGGCATGTTTCTCCATAATATCATATTTCAGCTTTGTTGCCTGCAAGGACCTACTGAAAAAGGAAATAGGCTGCTCATAGCCTTTTGAGTTCTTCTGCAATAGCACTGCAGCAATAGTGTTATAAGAAGCAAAGGAGAAAATATGAAGTGGCTTAGTATAATAAGGGGTACTCAAAATAGGGGCATCTTTAATAGCCTGCTTGATATCTGAGAAAGCCTTGTATGCTTCTTGAGTCCATTCCACTTTGGCTCCTTTCTTCATCATCTTTGAGATTGGCAAACTAGTCTCTGCAAAATTTGTAACAAACCTTCTTTAAAAGTTCACCTGTCCAAAGAAAGATTGAATGCCCTTAACGTTTTTGGGTTGAGGGACTTTATCAATTGCACTTACCCTTTCAGGGTCATTCCTAACTGCATCTTTAGAAACAATGTGTCCTAAAATCTTTCCCACTATCACTCCAAAAACACACTTCTTTGGGTTAAAGGAAACCCCATACTCTAGGGCTCTTACAAAGATCTTCTCAAGATGGTCACAGTGTTGATCTTCTTTTGATGATTAGGCAGTAAGTTCATCTTGATATACTGCCGAAAATTTGTTTATAAAATCTACAAATGCCACATCCATAGCTCTTTGGAAAGTAGCTCCAGCATTTGTCAAACCAAAGGGCATCCTGGCATACACATAAATTCCCTAGGGTGTGGTGAATGTAGTCTTGAACTATTCAAATTCCTTGACCTTGACCTGATTATATCCTAAAATTCCATCTAGCATAGACATCATTTCAGACCCTATAACTCTTTGCAACATTGCTTCTATGTTGGGCAATCCATAATTGTCCTTCAAAGAATTAACATTTAGATTTCTGATGTCTACGCACAATCTAATATCTCCATTTTTCTTTCTTACTAGTACCAAATTGGATACCCAATTTGAATGCCTTATAGGCTTTATAATTCCAGCATCCCTCATCTTTTTAAACTCATCTTGCATCTTGGGTGCTAGAGTGGAATTAACAGGTCTTAACTTTTGTCTGAAAGGCTTAGTGCCTTCTTTTAATGGAATCTCATGCTGAAATAAATCCTCTTTATATTCCTTTAAATCATCATAAGACCATGCAAAAACATGTCTATATTTCCTAAGAATATTTACCAGTGAATCTCTAAGCTTGGGGGACAATTTCTTACCAAAATATACCTTTTTAGGGTCTTGATTGGTTCCCAATTTTATCTCCTCCAAGTCTTCAGGTTTGTTGACCATGCTTGATGATAAAGACATGTCTTTGTTATCAAAATCTCTTTCAAGTACAACCAAACCTTTGGGCACCTTATTTGACTTCAATTGGAGAATTTCCCTTCCAAGAATATTATCTTTCCCATAAATGGTCTCCACAAAAGCAGGAAAGTCCATCTCTTTATCACCAAAGTTTGATTCACAAGATATGAATCTCAAAATCTCCATGTCATCATCAAAGACCTGCTAAATTTCAACATTGTTTGGAATGGATGATCTAGATTGGATCTCTACACTAGATATTCTTGCAAAAGTGATGTCTTCAGGCCTCAAGGAAATATTAGCGAGTAGATCTGCCATCTTGTTTTGACTTTTGTCCATCCATTCAATGCCAAATGCATCAAATTTTTCAATTTCATCCCAAACAGCATTCCTATAATGTTTTAGCCTTTGATTCTTTGAAGCATACCTAGATCTTATTTGAGAGACCACCAATTCAGAGTCCCCTATGACCCTAATATATCTGATCTTGTGTCTTGCAACTAATCTTAGTCCTATTAGCAAAACCTCATATTCTACAATATTATTAGTACAAGTGAATAGCAAAGAAAATGAGAACTTATAGGTCTTACCACTGGGAGCTATTAGTAACACTCCTGCACCAGATCCTTCCTTTGAGTTCGCACCATCAAAGTACATTGTCCATAAATCAGTATTATCTACAAGATTGTCTTTTTCCTCTAATAGTAGCATATGTTTAACATCCTTCTCAATTTTACTATCTTGCACTTGAAAAGATCCAATGTCAGTATCCAAGAAACAATTCATTGCTTCATCTTCATTCTCCTCAATCATGTGAGGAGTTCTGACTTCTCTAGATACCTTGACATTCTTACTAGCTATGTCAATTACTGCAAAAGAAAAATCACACTGGATACTCCCTCCCATTGAGGCACTCCATTTTCTAGAGAGCAACATTCCATATTGAGGTGGGATTTTAACCAATAGAACACTCATTGTTAGTATCTTTTTTCAGAAATGCAGCAAGTGTATAGGTAAAAGCCTTAATAGTACCTATAACAAGAACTTCTCTTGAATCCATTTCTTGACATCTCCCATGAGGAGTATCTAGTCCCATTAATTTTATTATTTCTGCAGGCATGACTGAGTTTGATGCCCTTGAATCAATCATACAATTATTGAGCATCTTACCATTAATAATTAATGTTAAGAAAAATGGATCCACAACTCCTAGAGGAGGAGTGACATGATTAGTATTTAGGAAAATTTGAGGGATCTTAGAAAAAGTTTCATCTGATTCTTTTCCCTTGGTATCAAGCTTCTCCTTACTGCTCTTTTTCTTTTCATCCATTTCTAATTTCAAAGATCTTGTGGTATAAACACTATTCATCCATGTTAAATTTATCTCCTTGTGTTTAGGAATCCTCATCATTTCTAAAACTGGAACTTTGGCTGTGATTTGTGAAAACAACTGCCCCATATCAATAGGACTATACTTGATGTGAGAAATGTCTTGCTTGGTAATAACAATACTTATATCCTCATTTTGAGTGGGCAAACTAGGTTCAAATCCTTTAGCATCTTTTTTAATAGAAGATGCACTCATTTCTGGTGTCTTTAATTTAATTTTATGAACAATACTTGGATTTCTTAGTTTAGCCTTTGTTTTCACTTTTATCCTCTTCATATTTTCTGTAGTTGTTTCTTTCTCTAGAATCAGCTTAGGACTTGCTTTTGTGTTTGTGATAAACATACTCGTTGGTGTACCATCTGCACTTCCAACTATCCTATTTCTCAAGTTGTACTTACTATGTGCTTGAGCAACCAAGTTTTCTATAATTTCAGCCCTTTCTAGATTTGAAGGTCTTCTGGCCATAAAAGGATTTTTTCCTCTCACAGCATTACACCTTATTTTATCAATGTCTGCTTCCTTTTCCTTTGATGAAAGGATATTTTTAGCTTCAGATTGGTCATCAAACTCTTCTTCATCTAATGAAGACAACTCCTGACTTTGACCCTGGTCATCAGATTCTTCACTCTTGAAATCTACAGACGTCATTGCATTCCCAACATCACCATATAATTCATCTTCCTCTTCCTTTTCTTGTTGGGTCTGACTTGGATACATCTTCAAAGCAACAACACAACTAGCAGGGTTATGTGGGGATTCACAATCATCACACCAATAATTCTCACTACTCATGTTAGCTTAATTTCTTTGAAGAGGATCAAGGGTATCTTTTCTTGGCTTGTTTTTCCTTTGTGGAATAGTGGGCTTGCCATCTTTCCATTGGGTATTATATGGGTAATTTTGTATCCTAGGCGGTTGACTGAAATTATTATAGGATTGCATGTTTTTATTTGGATCTCTAGGATTCTTACTCTCTCCTGGCTTTAGGTATTTTATTGCACTCAAAATTTGTTTCATGTTGACCTCTTCCTTAGGCTTAGTATTTGAAGGTTTATCCAACTCCTTTTTTGCAGATTTCCAATCATCTCTTCTACCCAATTTACCGGATACCCTCCTATTTGTTTCTATATTGATATATGTTTTACAAGCATCTCTTATAGTCCTTGGATTTTTATCTCTTAGGAGGCCGTATCCCATCTTAGAATCAAATGCATTGAGATAAGTAGCTAAACAAACCTTGTCATCAAGTCTCATAACTTGGAAAAGCTTATGCATAGCTCTCTGAAATCTTATGTTGAACTCTGCAACATCCTCATTCTGATTCTTTTTTATATTGTTGAATTCATTCAACATGAATCCTTCATTGGTCTTATCACCATATTTCTCTTTAAATAAATCAATTAATTCATCCATTGACCCTGCAGAATTATAGGGTAACTCTTTGAACCAATCCCTAGCATCCTCCACTAAGGACTGAACATAAAGTTTCATCAATACATGCTCATGCATAACTTCATAATCATCCATCATATTAGCAAAAAAATTTAAGTGTTCTTCCCATTTGATTACATTGTTCCCAGCAAATCTTGGAAGCTTATCTCTAATAACACTTGGAACCTCTTAGGGTAACCATGAATATTATGAAAAGAAAATTGCTTGTACCTATCTGCATGAGTATACTTTCCTTGAAATTTAGTATTGTCTTGAGAAGTAGAAGCTTTAGTATTTGATTTTGTAGCTTCTCTAGCACCAGGATGAACAAGCCTTCTTGTTTTTCTAAAAAAATCAGCCTTCTTCTTCATCTCCAAAGTTGCAACCTCCAATTCTGCCTTTTCAAACTCTTTAGCTATGATCTCTTTCTCAACTCTAGCTATTTCAAGATCCATGTCCAATTCAGACATCCGATCTACTGGGACCTTGAAAATTTTGGGTTCATTCATTGTAACCCCTGTCATTCCTTGTTTTCCCTTGTCTTTAGGGCCTTTCTAACTAATCACTTGAATGATAGGTTCTTCTTCTAGATTATGAGGCTTTTCAACATAGTTCATTGCCTCTAACTCTAACAGTTTCCTCATTCTCTACTCAAGGAAAATTTGATTATGTATGATTTCATTCTCATTTTTCTTTTCTCTTTTTTGTCTGATAGTTACTTGCTCCTTTTACACTTCAGCAAGTTTAGCAGCCATACTAGTCCATAAGTACCTAGTCCCTCATCCACAGCTTCCTCATATTCTGATGCATTTCCTTCATGACTACGGTGGATTGGTCTTTCTTCCCTAATGTCTTTTCCTTGTCCTTTATCTTTAGGGGTATATCTTTCTCTTTCTCTTCTAGGCTGATCAGACTTGGATATAGTTGGGAAATCATTTCCCAACCTCTCTTCAGGATGTCTCTTTGACCAAGACCTGTGCCTCTATAACTCATATTGGAAAGTGTGTGACACAAAAACTTTAATACTCAACACTACTGCAGAGAAAACCTCAGAGTCACCACCCAACAGTAGTTGGGATCACAACGCTAGCAAATATGAATAACTCTCATAAAGAGAACTCATAAGATAAAACAATGAGAAAGGTGAGTCTTGAGTAACTCTATGCTTTCAATGATCCACTTCACTGGCCAGTTATGGAAATTTAATGCACTTTCCCCAGCAGAGTCTCCATCTTGTTGGTGACTCAGATGGGTCAAATGATATGATCAATAAAACACCAAAGTTTCCTTTAAAATTTCAGCAAGATTTTTCCATCTCTATCCCCAGTAGAGTCGTCATCTTGTTGGTGTTTAAAATTGTTATGCTATCTAAAGCCACCAATATGCCTTGAGACTGATGTTAGGAGTGGTTAGCTCCAAGTATGAAAGATTTGCAAGACAACTGGACCAATTATAGGGTCAAGACTGCCCTCTACACTTCTGGCTCTGGAAAACCAAGGTGGGTACACCTATCTAGATTTACTGGGAACAAGGAGAACAAGAGATGAAAGAACTTTCAATTTTGTCTCGATACAATCTAAAATTACATTTTCTATGTCCTATACTAGAAATAAAACATAAGGCTAATGTTCCTAAATATTCCTCCCAATTTTATAGCCCCTCTAAATGGTCTTGAAAATTCCTTTATATCAACGGGAATGCAACAAGCATCCGACCATTTGGGGTTAGGGTTCCAACCATAAAATGCAAGCATTCAATTCGGAAAACAAGTTGAAACCCTAAAAGCTTCCCTTTTCCCTATGAAAATTTGATATGGAAATCACAGTCATCCTTTGGATGTAAATATAGTACATTTGATGTCGATAGGAAATAGAATTCATGACACCAAGGAATGCCCTCATTAATGAAGAAAAGACCAGGCGGCGCCAAGAAGAAACAATCTAGTTAGAAACCCTAATTGTATCACTTCAAACATAAATATGCCCAGCACTATCAGATCTCCACCCAAACATGGCTCAATAGGCATGAAAAATTGACCCAAAAGATCATATTGAAAAATTAATGGTGCACTGAGATAAAACACCTATCGTCAGGCATCAAAACCCTGTAGTAAAAGATTTAAAATTTTGAATTTCGGTTGAAACGGTCACAGGTGGCACCAAAAAAGACATTAACGACCAAGATTAAGACCTTTTCTCAAGTTTTAAACAGGGTTATCGGTGAACCTTTAGTGACTCGGGCACCAAATAAAAGAAAAGCTAACTTTGCCCAGTCAAACTATGTTGACGTCCACATGGCAACATCCAATTTATCCCTCGAAACCACCTGTCTACCCTTTCCTGCACAGGCACCATATTCTCACCTTGTCACTTATCTGGACATGCATCATGCATTTCGCTACCGCGTGGTGCTTAATTTCCTCACATCTTTCCTTCACGCAGTAGCAAAATACCATCAGATCTTGATCTATCTGATCGATCTTAGCAAGCCTATTCTATCATTTGTGCCACATGGAGCCACCTTATTTGTTGGAACCTCGGTCGCATGTCTAACCAACCTGGCCTGCCACCTGTCAAACCTACCACATGTCACACCCACGCTACTACATGATCCGAATGGACACGTGATGACTCAGACTACATCATTGCACCCTGCTTCCATCTAGCGATCCTCAACCATATCACCTAAGAATTCTCTGTCTCAGGCCCACCAAAACATCCTTTGTATTTATCCAACTGTCCACCCATGTCACCATTTATGGCTCAACCATGTGCCAAAAGGGGTGTGCCTTTTAGGCACTTAACTATTTAGTGCTAGGATATAAAAATATCAAAGTTCTTCAATGCACTGCCAATGTGGGATAATAAGACCTAGGGCATTTTAAACAAAAATGAACCAGCAAAGGAACCAAGACCAAACCGACTATTATGACTCCACAGAGGTGACCAAGAGGGAACAAAATATGACCACAACAAACCTCTGCAACCACTTACGCTAAAAATAGGCACGACCCACTCGAACACTAGAGAGAAACCCCGAGCAGCAAAATTGAGCAACATTACTGAGAGGCATCACCGAGCAATATTATCGAGCGATACTAATAGCACCACCGAGTAACATAGTGTAAATTGAGTGCCAGTATTGCCTGAAAACCAGTGTAAACCGAGCACCTAATCTTAATGCCTTTTCACCATCTTCGGTTGCTAGTGCCATGAAAGCCCTAATTTCTTAACAATCCTAACATAAAGATAATTGGAGTCACATTTTGTTTTTATTTTGCAAAGGTTGAAAAAATTGTCAAATATTGTCAAATTGTCAAAATGTTGCTCGAGCAACTTTTCAAAAGTTGCTCGAGACATTGCATTTGGAACACCAATAGTCAAAACCATTCCTATAGCAGTTGGATCATTGGGATGGATTTATTTTAAGAAGTCTAACTCTTCCTTTCAAGGAATAGATGGAGATTGTATGGGTTTGATGATTTTTTAGGAATATGAATAGTTTTTCCTAAGCAATTTGACTGTGTACAAAATTGTATAGACTTATTGATCAAAACTAGTGATACAATTTTGCAATTTTGTGAGTCTACTTCCATTTTCATTTGGTTTAATTCAATTTGGTGTTGATTTGTAGAATTTGGAAGTGTTTTTGTAAAGATAGTTCAGAAACCCTCTGAATTTGGGTATGTGCATAAGATGGGGCCATAACTTCGGATTTCACCATTGGATCTGCATGGCCACTTGGGAAATACAAGTTAGGGACATGTATTTTAATATTTCATAAGCTCAAGACTCCATTGTTTTGTTTGTCATTTTTAAGGTCAGGCCCTGGGCTAAATATCCTTGTGTATTTAGCCAATCAATTTAGTAAATGTATGTGCAGATGAATGAACAGATTGATGGGACTTTTTAGGTTGGTGTGTTGGGGTATTTTGAAGTATTAGAACAAGTCTATGTGGTTTTATTAACTCTATGAACCCGTTTCCTAACACTTTCTATGCAAACCAAGCCAAATTTAGCCAATTAGGTATGTGTGTCTTGTAAGTGTTCAGAGGTATTGTAGTAGAGTTGGTTTCTGCTACTTTGGGGTTTTGTACCTTCTAAAGGGTCCTCAAATCTATAATTTATTTACCTAGTCCCATTTCAAAATCAGAAGTTGTTTCTAGAAATCCTTGAGAATAGACCTAGTAGGATTCCTAGGACAGTAAGGGATATAGAGGTTAAGGGTATGTAAGATTCAAAATAATGTTTGATTTCATGTTTAGTGAACCTAAGTAAGGTGTCTCAATCAATAGATTGGTTGATTGTGGTGAGTAAGGAAGGATTCCTTAATTGAATCCTTGGCAAGGGAAAGAGTCCCTAAAGTGTGAATTGAACGCAAGTTGGATCAGACATCCAAAGGACTAGGAGAGTGATTAGTGTGTGAAGACAAGTTGGTGATAATCCTAAAGGATCATATTTGTCATTAGTATACAAGGAAATAGTTTTTGGATTGTCGGTTTACATGATCATCGAGTGACAGCATTCAGTCAGACACAATGATCACCGAAATCAGTGAACACTGAAACCAAACTATCACCGACAGACAGTTTACAGAGTAAACCGAGAGCACAAGTTCACAGAGCAACACAAGAGAAGTATGTCTACAGAGAAATCACCAAGCACCAGTCTACTGAGAGACAGTTTTATTCCCGATAAAAGTGGATCTAAGATACACGTCAGATAAAGTATTTCAATTTTTTAAATAGCTTTATGCTTAGCTGTAAAACCATTTTTTGACGATCAAGTAAAGAATATGTAATAGTTTAATTAGTTTAAATGATTGTAAACATGCAAACTAGGAGATCAAGGTCAAGTTGTAAACCTTTGATCATAGAGTTTTTATTGTAAAGCGTGAAACCTAATTAGGTCAATAAATTGTATAAATAGATGTAGTAATCAATCAGAGAGAGATGATTGTAGCCGCAATAGACATCTATGGATCAGACAAAGAGTTCATGCACAAGGATAGAAAAAAGATGAATTTAGTTATGAAGAACAATATTCAAGTCTACCAAGCAGAACAGAGGTATTAATCAATCACTATAGGTGATACATATATCATGTGTACTTAAAGGACCTGTATTCAGCAATTCAAGATTGCATACCATTAGGTCAACAAGTAGTTTTGACTACTCTCTAACAATTGTAGCAAATAGAAGAAAACCTTTAAGAAGGTGGACTTAATAGTCTTATTGTAAATCTCTTAACCGAGTGCACACTTAACAGTGTTATTAAAATCTCTTAACCAAGTAGACCTAACCTGTCTAAAATGTTACTCCTAACAGGGTAAAACCATCAGAAGTGATCACACTTGTAGCCTTAACCAGCACCTTCCATTCTGCAAATAGTGAAGCTTTGTGGGTTTCATCCCCACCGCAGTTTTTACCTTCTAACAGGAGTTTTCTGTGCTACCAATTATTGTGTCATGTGTAACTACTTTTCATGAATGTTTCTATGAATGTTTACATGCAATTACATTTATGATTTGATATTACATGCATAAGGTAGAAAAGAAATATGGTCGGTAATGCAAGAACAGGTTACTAAAGGGTTAATTGATAAAAAAAATTAAGGGTATTGATCGATCTTCATCCAATCAAGTTTGAAGTCGGCCTTCTTCAAAAGAATGGTTTTATTTCTTTAAATAAAACTATTCTTGGTCTCATCGCTAACAAGTCTTTGAATCAATGCATTGATCGCACATCAATTCAAAGAGGGGCAAATGTAATGACCCAAAAATGGTCATCTAAACTCTACACCCCCAATCTCAATATCCTATCAAGAAACCTTAATCTTGATAATTCCTAATTCCTAACCCAAGGCAATTCATCACCTTCAGTCTGACCTAACCTAAACTAGAATGAGTCTCAATCTATCATCACACTTGATCCTATTTAATTAATTAATTCCTAAATCCTAATGTTGTTGACAATTAAATCAACCTTGTATTATTTATTTAATTAATGTCTTAGGATGTTGATTAAATAAAAAATAATTGTCAGTTAATCACAAAAAGGAATTAAAATTAATTATGTCATCACAATTTGGAGGAAAATCCATTAAAAATTTTCATTATTTTAAAAAATGCACTCTTAAGTCATCAATTAATTAAATATTTTTCATTTTGGAAACAAATCAAATCAATTATTTAAATGATTTTCATTTTGGAAACTGTAATATATAAAAAAAATGTAATAGAAAGATTTTTACATATATATGAATGAGATATATTTGAAAATAGAATGTTTATTGAGATGTGAGGGGAAGATAAGATGTTCCTTTTAACCTCAAATACACAAAGGAAGGATCCAAATTAATTAACCCCAAAGGAAGGGTCAATGCATAAATGAATCAATCGATTCAAAATAAGAGCAAAAAAGGAAGACCTTAGATTTTGTTTATAGAAAAGAATGTGTGATAGATTTAGAAAGATTAATAACTTTGATTGAAATGAATAGGAGAAAAGTACTGACTTTAAAATGTTACATATTTGAAGAAGTTTGTTTTCGGGGGTCTATACTGAGTTTCTAGAAAATCTACAGCCGGATCTGGAATAGAAATGCAGAGATGAACAAAACCCAGAAATCTTTTTTTCATCTGACATAGTTCTGATTTTGACCCTCAAGTCAATGTCACCATTGATCTAGAATTTTTGATTTTGACCTAGGGAAGAATCGACCTCTAAAACCTCTGAATCTGCACTCCAACTCATTGTTCTGAACCTGTCCCTGCAAGAAAAATGGTTTGTTTGTTGGGGGGAGGGTTTTTCCTTAGTCAAACCCCGATTTAGGAATTAACCTTGAAATTAATAATTGAAATAAAGAATGCTAGCAAGTAGTAGAAGTAAATCTAATAATGAAGCTATGATATTCAATAGATATGCAATTGTATTTTGAATGTAAACAAGTATGTAAATATGAAAGCTTGGACTCAATATTAGAAACCATAAACCTCCATGATTGTATGCTTGGAATCCACCTTAAAGAGAGGATGAATGAATCTTGAGGATGCACAAAGGATCTTGAAGGAATATCACACCACCATGATGGATAGATCTAGGGTTTGATTGATGAATCTTGAATGCTTGAACCAAATCCCTTCAAAGGCTTGAATGCTTGAATCCTTGATCTTCAATGGAGAACTTGAATGGTTGAGAGGAATACTTGAACACTTTGAAAGCTTGAAAACATGTATAACAATGAATTATTGAAATTCACTTTAGTGCTTCTTGGATAGTTGATGATTTGTACTTAACATGACTTAGCTTTTGCTTCTTAGAGAAAATGAGAGGAGAAAACTACCTTATATATAAATCTAGGGCACAATCTTCTAGAGAGGCCTACATAGGAGAATTAAATTCCAATTAGACTTATATCCCTAGAAGAGGACCTATATTCAATATAATTTAAGAATCATCGCTTCGGAACCCAAAACAACCGACCCGGAAGTGGGAAATGAACTTTTAATGACCCCTGACAACCGACAAACTTTCAAACTGGAAAGAGGGACCTAGGTCAAAATCAAGGTCAACCTTGACCTAGGTCAAGGTTAAGGTCGACCTTGACCTAGGTCAAGGTCAAGGTCGACCTTGACCCAGGGAGTCAGAAACCCTAGAAAGTTTTCCAGATGGGATGGATGGTGCTCGGAGAGGCCCAATCAGGGTCCTAAACAGGCACAGAAGTAAGAGAGGGTGTAGAAATGAGGGGACAATATGATGATGGTAAAAAAAAACCCCTAAAGAGGGATAAACATTATTAACATGGAAGTGATTCCATTTTAAGACAATACATTAAGCGCCCACCTTAGCGGGAGTATGGAAATTGAACATACTCGCGGTAAAGTTAGAAGAAAGACTCTAGTGGATCGCAATGAGGTAGAACATAAATTAGTCAAGGACATGAGCCCCCAAACCAAGGATTCTAACTCAACATACATGCACAAAGATATGAAAGCAAAGAGAAATTAATCATTAAAAACATACATGACTACATAAGCAAGACAAGAGCAACACTATAGATAACATAGCTTCATGATCTAATCCTACTAACATGAAAGCGAATGAGAGGAAAGAGAAAGTGATTACCTCACTTAGTAAGATGCCCACCTTACCATGAATCACCAAGGAGGGAGAGACCAACAGGTTCACCCATAAACTATGCTTTGTGATTGTAATGCATCTTCTGACGACTTTTGGAATATCCATAGATCCACATTCTTGTATCACTATAGAATATAAAATGTGTGTCTTTTCAGGATTTAGCAACTTATGTGCATTACCTTCCAAGGATTTAGCATATTGTAAAATGTGTATCTCTTCAGGATTTAGCAACTTACGTGTGTTACCTTCCGAGGATTTAGCAAAAAATAAAAATAAAAAATGTGTGTCTCTTTAGGATTAAGCAACTTATGTGTGTTACCTTCCGAGGATTTAGCATATTGTAAAATGTAAACTATATTATAAGGGAGACCCTATATATTCCCCTTCCTTATCATGACTACCCACTGGGTAGGATAAGGAAAAGAAAGAGGATACCTACTTCACAAGGTAAGGAGATATCCAACTTAACAACAATATACACTATATCCTTAGCAAAGAGTATTGATCCTTACCTCAAAGAACTTAGATAATCGTGAAATGGATATGTCACATATGGAAAAATGATCCTCAAAGAGGAAGAGATCTTATCATCAAGACCCCCACCGTACAGGAGTGCTTAGGATAAAATGTCATCTTCTAAAGAAAAGAGGGACCAAAGATTCGATCATCAAGCCCCCTGCGATCAAGAGGAACAGGAATCTCAGAATGAAGGAATCAAAATCTAACCCAAAGAAAGAGAAAGAGTTTATAAAGAACATAATTTTGAAAAATAAAGAAAAGGTGATGACCTAGGACAATCACTTCTCATAGCCCAAAACATAAATCTTTATAAGGAAATAATGTTGTAGAATAAACAAATGCTACTAAACTAAGGAAAGTAGATCCTTAGATAGGGGAAGAAGGAGAATACATTGCCCCTTAGGGATGAAAGAAAGGGATATACCAAATTATATCAATATATGTTGTAATAAATAGATATCTTTGCAAAAAAAATGTCCTAGAAAAGATATCATGAATGATTACGAGTGAAGAAAGTATGTACCATAATAGAAAATTATACGGACAAAGTGTAGAAAGAATAACTGATTAAACTCAAAACAAAATACATGCTAAGAGCATAATGGATCCTAGAAGATTGGAAGGAAATGCCTCTTTCCCCCCAATTAAGAGACAAGAGGTGAAAAATGATCTAACTTATAGAAGAACAAGGGGAATGCCCTATATCAAAATTATGAAGAAATTGTAATACCGCACAGGAATGAGATATAATTCCTAAAGCAACTCTTTCTCTAACATATAGTTTGAAATGCACACAATCAGAAAGTAAATGTGTATTAGTGTAATGAAAAGGACATTTGTATTTAGAGAGAGCATTTTTTGGCATAGGTTTAAATATTTCTTTTTTAGAATTCATTAGCTGGACATACACTTTCTTAGCCACATATTGAGGAGTATTAGGGTTATCTAAGGAAGGTATTGGAAGAAGAATGTGAAGAGGAGGATAATATTTAAGATCAGACACCTTGAATTGAGAAGGCGGGAAGCCTATACCATGCATATCTTGTTTAGGGGATGAATGAATCGGTTTTTTAATGCCATGTTCATTAACACCAAGCCCTAAATCCTTATAGCCTTGTTTATCCACCATAGTGTATTCGGTAGTGTACATATCTTGGAAAGTTTCTACAGGAGGTGATTGATTATGGTGTTCATGAGAAAATGTTGTGTATGGTGGAATGATAGGTTTAGATTAGGTTTCTTTGTTTTTCCCTTTAATATCATCATGGATCGGATAAGAAAGAGAAGGTAAATGAAAGAATTCTTGAACATCGACATCATGAACCTTAGCTTGAGCCCCATCATAAGTGTGGGAAGAACTAGGGATAGAAGATGGATAAATAGAAATAGGAATATTAGGAATTGGATTAGGCATGATAGGATTAGGATTAGGGGGATTAGGAACTAGATTAAGAATGATATGATTAGGATTAGGAAGATTAGTAAATGGGGTATCATCTACCCAATTCTTCACATAATCCAAAAGAGCAATAAGTCCACTACACAAATGCTTGATGAAATTTTTTAAAGTGGGAAGATTGGTATTAGTTAATCTCATAACAGCTTGAGAAAGTGAATCATGAAGAGTAACAAACATGATGAAATGGATGATACTTTCATAAACATCCTAAGTACTATAAAGAGATGTTATTAGAAGAATAATGAGGAAAATAACCATACACCAAAGCATCTTAAAGACTCTCATAGTGATTGAAATGCAAGAAATGTTTTTATATTTTTACGAGTATGTAGATTTTTTTTATTTTAAAATGCAAGAGCATAAAATAAAACTAATTTAGTATGTATGCAAAAGCTAGTCTCTAAGGAAAAGAGGCAAAGCATCTAACACCAAAAAGAAAGAGTTGTCTATCGCGGGTTCACCAAAATGTAATATATAGAAAAAATGTAATAGAAAGATTTTTACATATATATGAATGAGATATATTTGAAATTAGAATGTTTATTGAGATATGAGGGGAATATAAGATGTTCCTTTTAACCTCAAATACACAAAGGAAGGATCCAAATTGATTAACCCCAAAGGAAGGATCAATGCATAAATAAATAAATCAATTGGAAATAAGAGCAAAAAAGGAAGACCTTAGATTCCGTTTATAGAAAAGAATGTGTGATAGATTTAGAAAGAATAATAAATTTGATTGAAATGAATAGGAGAAAAGTACTAACCTTAAAATGTTACAGATCTGAAGAATGTTGTTTTTGGGGGTCTGTACTGAGTTTTTGGAAAATATGCAACTGGATCTGGAATAGAAATGCAGAGATGAACAAAACCCAGAAATATTTTTCTGATCTGACATAGTTCTAATTTTGACCCTCAATTTAATGTCACCATGAATTTTGGATTCTGATCTAGGGCAGAATCGACCTCTAAAACCTCCAACAGAAAATATGTTTCCGAATCCCGATAGTTTGCTGAAAAGGGTATCTGAATATGCACTCCAACTTGTTGTTCTGAACCTGTCCCTGAAATAAAAATGGTTTGTTTGTTGGGGGATGGGTTTGCTTTAGTCAAACCTCGATTAGGAATTAACCTTGAAATCAATAATTGAAATAAATAATGTTAGAAATTATTAGAAGTAAATCTAATAATGAAGCTATGATATTCAATAGATATGCAATTGTATTTCAAATGTAAACAAGTATGTAAATATGAAAGCTTGGACTCAATATTAGAAACCATAAACCTCCATGATTGTATGCTTGGAATCCACCTTGAAGAGAGGATGAATGAATCTTGAGGATGCACAAAGGATCTTGAAGGAAGATCACACCACCATGATGGATAGATCTAGGGTTTGAATGATGAATCTTGAATGCTTGAACCAAATCCCTTCAAAGGCTTGCATGCTTGAATCCTTGATCTTCAATGGAGAACTTGAATGGTTGAGAGGAATACTTGAATACTTTGAAAGCTTGAAAACATGTATAACAATGAATTATTGAACTTCACTTTAGTGCTTCTTGGATAGTTGATGATTTTTACTTAATACGACTTAGCTTTTGCTTCTTAGAGAAAATGAGAGGAGAAAATTATATATGGATCTAGGGCACAATCTTCTAGAGAGGCCTATATGGGAGAATTAAATTCCAATTAGACCTATATCCCTATAAGAGGACCTATATTAAATATAATTTAATAATCATCACTTCAGAACCCAAAACAGCTAACCCAGAAGCGGGAAATGAACTTTTAATGACCCCCGACAGCCAACAAACTTTCAAACTGGAAAGGGGGAACTGGGTCAAAATCAAGGTCGACCTTGACCCAGGGGGTCAGAACCCCTGGAAAATGTTCCCGATGGGATGGATGGTGCCCGGAGAGGCCAAAGCAGGGTCCTAAATAGGCACAGAAGTAAGAGAGGGTGCAGAAATGAGGGGACAATATGGTGATGGTAAAAAACTCCCCCTAAGGAGGGCTAAATGTTCTTAACATGGAAATGATTCCATTTTAAGATAATACATAAACAAATCAAATCAATTGATTAAATCATTTTTATTTTGGAAACAAGTGAAATCAATTAATTAAATGATTTTCATTTTGGAAACAAATCAAATCAATTAATTAAATGATTTTTATTTTGGAAACATATCAGTTAACTAGAAAATCAATTTTGTTAACTCATCTTTTAATTTAGCAACTTCCTTTCACCTTTAGAAGTTTCCAAAATAACTGATTAATTATTGGAGCTAATTGATTCTATGAACAATCATTCTCCGTGCACGTGGATTATTTTTCTTCAAGTCAAATCTTGTTCATTCTTCAACTTTCAATCTCGATAGTCAATTTGACAAAGATTTTCTATAAAAGAGAGCTTCATTTCCTCACAAAGGATCTGAATTTTTAAGTATTGTTATTCTATAGGTTTTCTAGCATCTTAAGCATTCTAAATATTGTGAGCATTTAGCATTTAACTTTATCATTTAAACATTGTTAGATTGTTTAGTTTACTTTGATAGCATTTCATTTCATAAACTAGATCACACTTTCATTTGGGTTTTAAAATAAATCTTAGCTAATATTGGATTAATCATCTTGCATTTTTCATATCATTTAGCTTAGAATCATTCAAATCTTTCATTTAGATAGAGTCTAAAGTTACTAGAATTGCAATGGTTTGAGAGAAATTTCATACTCCTATTTATTAGAAGGAAATGAGTCGCCTTGGTTGCTTCACGTTTCAGTAGATTAGTTTGTTTCAAGAAACTGAATAATGAATCATTAAAGTGTTGTGTACTTAGCTTAGATCAATTTTCACACACACAGTTGTTATCTCTATTATCTTTCTTCTCATTATTGTTAGGACAATTAGAAGCTATGTGATCAATTTTATTGCATGTAAAAGACTTAAAAGGTAGCTTACCTATGTACTTGTCTTTACCTCTCGGTAGCCTCCTAGCTAATAAAGATTCAAAATTAGTTTCATTCTTTTCATCTTCAACATATAGCTCTTCAAGTTCACTTTTACAACTATGAAATATTTCACTAGCACTACTTGAATATCCATCACTATATCTAGAATCTCTAGAATTCCAATAGTCAAAGATGATTTAAATGCAGATTCAATCTTATAAGTAGTAGGCAAATTATTATCAAAATCATTTATCTCAAAAGCAGTTAGCTTACCGATTGTAGCATCCAAAGTAACAACCATCTCTGGAATGGATCTCAACTCTTGAATAGAAGACACTCAGATGGCATAGATATGTAGTAGTGTTCTAAGCATCTTGCTTGTAACATATTCTTCTTCAATGGTTCCACTAACACCTCTAATAGCTATAGAAATCTCCTTTAGTCTTGTGTTGTATGTTGCAATGTTTTCTCCTTCTTTCATTTTCATTGATTCAAACTTTCCTCTTAAGATTTTAATGTTAGCCTTCTGAACATGTTGATCTCTGTCAAAAACTAGTGCAAGCTTATCCCACATCTTCTTAGCAGTATCACAACCTTGTAAATCATTAAAATCTAGGTCAATGAGAGTAGAATATATCTCAATCATCACTTGTGTATGTTCTTGTCTTTCTCTATCTACTCAAGTGTCAAAGGATCGAATAGTGGAGGTGAGTACTCATTGGCAAGATGATTCAGTATATAATCTCCAATACCATATATGTGAAGCCTCGTTCTATTATGCCATGTAGAAAAATTATTCCTATTCAACTTCGGTGCTTCCCTCTTATACGTCTTCAGATATTTAACTCAAGTACCTTCAAAATTATCTTCTTGGAGCACTAGCTCTGATACTAATTGTTGGTTTTCCCTACCAAATGATGATTTATTGAGAGGGGGTTAAATCAAAAAATATTAAAACTAAACCTCTGATTCAACTTGGAAACTCAAATAACAGCAGCAACTGAAACTTGTAAACACTTTAAAAACTTGATAAACAATATATAACATAAGCAAATAACATACACAATTATCAAGCATCACATGTAACACTAGATTTACAAGGAACCCCAATTTGGGAAGAACCTCCATGGGAATTTTCACCCACAAAAAGAAATATTCTTCTAAAGTATGCTTGATTAAGAGCCAATACGGTTAAAGATTATAATGCACATTTGTTAGACGTGACCTTGATAGAGGATTTACCTTAGATCTATTAAGATATTCACCATGTTATGAGTAGCTTGGTTAGAGATATTAAACATTCATCCTAGAATGTTACCTTTCTAAAGGATTTACAAAAAGACTTATTAGGTCCACTCGGTTAAGAGTTTTTCTATTACAAAGATTAGTTAGCAACAATGTACTGATTTGATCTGTAATCAGCAACTATCTTTTTCTTGATCAGATCCCTTGTGTGCTCTTTGAAACTACTGGCATCAACAACTCATCAGTCTCTTCTCTGGACTAGATCTCCACCTCTTTCACTAGTCTACTCAGTAGCTCTTCAATTATTCAATTTGTCAGCATCTTTGTATAAACATACAGACTCAAAAATATATAGGCCTCTGTTTTGCCTCTTAATCTCATTGATTATCTTTTCCTTCAATTGCACTCAGCCGTCAGATCGTCTCTTATGAACTGATTCAATGTATCTTCAACTCGATTAAATGATTAGCCTTTGCCTCGTGACTTGCACTTTTCTTGGCACTCACAACTTTCCTTTTGCCTCTTAATATTCATCTCAGATTTTGAACTTAAATTTTCATGACTATAGATCTTTCAACAAACCTTATCTTCATCCTTAGCATCTTCTTGATCTCTGTGCCTTTGCATTAAATGTGTTCAGATCCTTGAATTTAATCTTTGTTCAAACTATGTTTTGTGCTCGGTGACTATCTTCACTCAGTGTCTGACTTCACTCGGTTACCAACCTTGCTTGGTAGCTGACCTTGCTCAGTTGTCAGCTCCACTTAGTGATTGTCTTTGCTTTGCTTGACCGACTAACACTTCCCATTACCAACATACTTTTCACTACTTGATAACTAGGTTTTTTCCCTTTACCGACTTGACCTCTTTGCTTTACTAACTTAACAACATCAAATGTTAAGTAAAAAAAATTATACCAATAATACCTCATCATTGTCTAATCTTTATTATCTACCTAATTAAGTTCCTCTCATAATAATATGGCAACTTAATATAAAACAAAAATCAATTGCTTGACATCAATGACTAAATAAAAACTTATCTAACCATTCTACTTGCTTGTATTCTATTGAACTTGGTCTTCATCGTAATTACCATCAGTTGGTTAACAACACACACACACACACACACACACACACACACACACACACACACACATATATAAACTTCATCACTAAAAACCTTAGCTAGGTCAACCATGATAAGGGTAAGAAACACTTATATAAAGTCAGCCACCAAGAATACTTTGACTCAATGCATTCCACCCCAAGAGATAAAGGGGACCCAAATACATCATAACTCATTTATCTTAATTGAATTAACCAAAGCACACACAATAAAATGTCCTCCATTAGTGGTATCAAATATAACATGTAGATGTACAATGAAAAATAGTGATGAGATGTGATAAGTAGGTAAATTCACACCTACCTTTTCACAATTGCACATTTAGAAGGAAGATGCCCCACTAGGATCAAGAGTAAACTCAAGAGCTAAATGGGATAGTGATCCTTTTCTAAATATGGAATATTGAAAGTGGAAATGATGAGAAAATATAATGTAACAAACAAATTAGATAAGTAACTGGAAATAACAGACTGAAACAGACTGACAAAGAGCTTAAAAGCACAAAAATGGAAACTAGAATGTACATCTTACTTGTGGTTGGAATCTAGGCACAAAATGCAGGGTGAAAAACATTTTTGGCATTTTGTACCTAGGTATAGAACATTTTTGGCATTCTATACCTAGTGTTTTTGCCTGAATTCTTTAGGGATCGTCTCACGATTCTCGATCTTTTCAAATTTTGTCCAACAACTCTATAACCTATTCTTGCACATATAAAAATGGGGAAAAGATTGGTAAATATGGGTTTTACTTGGTCAAACCCCTATCTATGAATCAACCTTGAAGATGAAATAAAATTTCATAAAGGAAAGTATGTAAAAAGGTAAATGTTTGATTTACCTTGAATAAACACTCATGGACGAATGTACAAATTTCTCATACTCATGAAGATAATTGAATGTACTTGTAATAAAGTAGTTGACCTTGGAATATAATATAGAATCAAGGATTACCTCACAAATGCATGTGTTTATGAATGCCACTTCTAGATCTTGAATTTAGATATGCTTGATAGTCGCTTGCAATGAAGGAGAAAGAATGTAGATGGAAAGAAGGATCTTCTTGCTTAATTGAGAATTTATCTACTTGGCCATCATGGGAGAGAAAATTTATTCAATGGTAGAATATTTCCTTGACTTGAATGGACTTGAATAATTATAGATTCGGAGAAACTTGATCTTGGATTCTTGCCTTCAAATCTTGAATCCAATTGCTCAATTGCTCTTAAATACTGAAAACTTGATAGATTGATTGCAAAGTTGTAGATATTGATTGTATATCAAAACGAGGAGAGATAGGGTGTTTATATTCTCAATCCATCATTTTGGGATTCAAAAATAATCCAGGCCAACCATAAGATCAAATTTCCCATTAACACCCTGACATAGAGCCCCAGGACAAATTTGGGCCAAAACCCTTGGGGATAGAATGCAAAAAATGTTTTCCCAAGGACATAATGTTTTTGGCATTATATACCCTATATAATGAGCCCAAAATTGGACAAGGTATCGATATGGATTAAAATATGCCGGGGGGGGGGAATAATAGGTTGCCAAGATCAAGCATAATGGGTGTTCGGACCTCAAAATCACCAAAATGGGGTCTAATATATCCTAATAAAGCATCCAATTATGGGTGCTGACTTTTTAGGATGGTACATTTAGCTCCCAATTTATCATAATAGTGAGACAAACTCATGCTCACAATAAATTAGATTAATGCATAAGAACAATCTTATCAAGGTCAAGGAGACAAAGAAACATCAAGCCCCCAAGTGACTTAATTCTTCACCAAATCCAAACCAATATAAAAGAGGCATCGCTTGAAAGAGAGAGAAGGAAGAGAGAAAAGGCTTGACCAATAGCCTAGTAAAATATTGCCTTACTATGGGTCACACAAATAGAAAGTGGTGAAAAAGATGGCATTGATAGTCTACCAAGTTGTATTGTGATAGCCAACCAATTAGAGAGGACTAGTCCTTAAGGAAAGCATTGTCTCCACTAAGGGACCTTGAAAAGATGATCAGGCCTAAGGAAAGCATTGTCTCCATTAAGGGATCTAAAAAAGTAGCATCAATCCTTAAAGAAAGCATTCTCTCCACTGAGGTATATAACGAAAAGATGAACATAAGGAAACCATCGTCTCCTTGGCCATCTATAAGAGGGATTGCGTTGAATCATTATGTGTATGTGTGTGCACAAAATGTAATTAAAGGAGCGAAGTGTATTCCCCCATGTTAAAGCTATTGTAAATCCCTTAACGGGAGCAAGGTCTTAGCATTGTCAAGATGACACTATCATCATCCCCCAGAGGTAGTGGAACTGGAAGAATGACACGAAAGAATAAAAAAAAAAGGAGTTTTTTTAGGCCAGTGTCACAAAAACCAAAAAGAATAGGCAAGTACCATTTTGCGTCATCCCCAATCAAACAACACAAAGGCACAATTATGAACAATGGGACATGTATGACATAACATGTAACAACATATAGAATAAATGAGATATAAATAGAGGAATGTCATGATAGATCAATTTCTTTATCACCTCGCACCAACGGAGCAACAAGGATCATCTAAAGAATTCTGAACAAAACATATAACAAGCAATACATTGTGGGGGAAGCACATTACAACAAGTAAACACAAATAACCCACCTTAGATAATAAACTAGTCAAGCATATTGCCCCCCCCCCCATATTGGTTTGGAGTGTTTAGGGAAGGTGAGAAACATGTAAGAGGAGTGACATCAAGCACGAAAGATAGAAAAATAGCCAATTCCAAACAAGGACCATATTGTGAAGATGAGTCACTTTGTTCGTCACTAGCACTAAGAGATAAGTACTTTGCAACTATAGCTGGTAAATCATGATTAACATCAATAAACTCATAAATATCATCAGAATCACGATCAAGAATATCATAATTAGTTGCAGTAGGAGCATCAAAAGTATCATCATCAAGAGTATCTTCTTCATCCAAATTAATTGTAATAGAATCCAAGATACAAATAAAATTATCATGCTTGTTCAGTTTCATCTTTTTTCAAATTAACTTCCTATTTTGGGCTATGCATAGGTTGATAAAAGAGAATCAAATCATCAGTATGTCTCTTAGGAGAAGAAAGGTTTTTGGAAGAACATTCACAGGCTCTAGCATGACATTTATGATAACAATTTCGAGCACAATGTTTACATTTGGTTTTTCTCGATATTTTGTTTGGTTTAGGATCGATCAACATCAGGTCATTTTCTTCTTCACGAGGAAGAACATAAGGAACCACACTAGGATGAGAGATAACATCAACATAATGTTTATAAGATATAAGAGGTGGAATAGAAGCATATATAGGAGGTGTAAGAAGAAGTCCAGGTCCAGGGTAAGGAGATGGAATATCCTTAAGATTTCTAAGCTCACAAATCTTTTCGAGTTTGTATTTATAATAGGATCGAAAGAGATTGTCTTTATGAGGTTCAGTTGGTTGAGGCATCAAAGGTCAAGGTCAAAGGATCACTTTTAAGGTACTGAAGGCTGATAAAGACTATGATTAAAAGTGATAATTTATCCTTTATGAGGAAACTTCAAACACTTATGGATAGGAGAGACTATGACTTTCACGGAGGCAAGACAAGGAAGACCAAGTCTAACTTGAAACTAGTTAGAAGTTGGGATGACAAGAAAGGTGACATCTACAGTTTTACCACCAACTTCAACGGGGAAAGTAATGGCACCATGAGTAGGATAAGTGAAACCATTGCAAGTTTTTATCATCACATCATATTTGTCATAGAAATCATAGTGCAATTATCTAGTGTGAAGACGTTCTTCAATTATCGCATTCACAATGCAAGTAGGGTCAATAAGGACACCATGAGAAAAGAAACCATTAACCTTTGCAACAATGTAAAGATGACCATAAGGTGCTTTAATTGTCTCACTAATATCAAAGGTAATGAAAATTTTAGGTTCAACTTTAGTCTTGGGTTTAAATTGATCAATAAGATTTACAACATTGTTGGCTTCAATACACTTATCATCATAGTTGACAACATGAGTAGAAGAATAAGGTAAAGACTGGGTAGAATCAATGATATTAGTCGAATGAGAAGGAAAATGATTGGTATAGATTTATAGGTTTTGGTTGGGAGGTGCTACAAACTTGTTCCCTTGATCATTAACACCCTCAATAGATATGGTATTGAAATCAATGAGGTCTTGAATAAATTTTTTTGAATGGAAACACTTCTCAATATCATCGCTAGGTTGATGATGGTATTGAAAAAATATTTGTGATCAAAGGATTTGGGAAAATTTTAGATGAGTCAATTGATTTGATACAAGGAAGAGTTAACACTTTAGAATTAATCAATTTCAACGTCTCATTATGCAAAGATTAAGAGTTGTGTAAAATTACGAGAAGGTTTGAAAAAGATGAGAAAGGAGCCAAGTCTTTGGATGTTGTTGCCATTTACCCATCAACATTATTTGATAAATTATTGATCTTGAGATCTTGGTTTTATAAAAAAAATTATAGGAGTAGGATGAATCATCACTTTTATCAACTGGATCCATTGGAGTGGTTCTCTCAAACTGACTCTCTTGAAGTTGATAATTATGAAGCACTGCACACAATTGCGTAAAAGAAGGAAAATTAGAATGAAGAATCTTATCTCTAATGTATTTTTTGTAAATTAGAAATGAAAATACATTGTACATCAATATTAGGCACAAGATAAGAAATATGAGTACCTGTTCACTAAAACATGCACACATGAAGTGCAACTGTACACAGTATATATAGCCAAAGCACATGCATATAATAATCAAACTATGCCTAATAGAATAATGATGCTTGATGTGTGTACATATAGCATGTTGCTATGTGTGCGCACTCATAGTAACAATATATATAACCAAAGAACATGTATGTAATAATTAAACTACGCCTAACAGAATAGTTGATGTGTGCATGTTAGCATCTTCTATTAATTAGCCTTTGACGTATCCCAGAATTGTAGTTGGAATATGCAGTCAGGATGAATAGGGGACATTTTTGTTACTGAATACTATGATCTGAACCTTGGATTTTAGACTACCTTTTGGTTAGTGCACCTAGCCAGTTTTTGCTAGAGATGATGGCCTTTTTGGTTATTTTTCTCTTAAGAGATTCTTTCTTGGGATTTTAATGTTGGATACCTTCCTGGATCATTTTGGGATGTTAGTATCCCATGTGCATTTTATATGGATAAACTTGGGATCCTTTCTCTTGTAAATGAGGTCAATAAAGCATGCTTGTGCATTATTTTATTGCCTTGGTTTATTTGCTTTTCTTGCATTGTGATTTTCACTTATGTTTGGGTGAATTATGGTGTTGAGACTACATTCTTGGTATTGATATTTATGCCTACCTTGATAGGATCTTGAGAGTTCCATACTCTTGGGTGAATCTCAATTGAGTGCTCCTCAGTCCATGAGTGGAGCTAATACCTTATTTATTCTCATCTTTTGTTTGATAGCCCTTTGCATTGCCTTGTTTATTGATTCACCATATGTTGAGTTGAGACCACTTCGTTATTTCAGATGTATGGTGCTGAGACCACATCCAAGCATGTAGTTGAGCTATACTCCTTTGTCAAGGTTTGAGTGACTCGTGCTCTCGGAGAATCTAATTGAGTGTACTTTTCTCCTTGTGTCACATGGGCATTGTATTATTATGACTAGTTGGTGTAGGGTAGTGAATGGAGTGGCTCTCCAAGGTAGGTTGTGGCACAAAGTGGCCCTAAGGTAACCCTTGGTAGAGTTTGTAATAAAGTTATAACTTAATAAATAACTGGGTTAAAATATGATAACAAGATGAACTAAAATTAGTATTGTGGTCATCTGAGTGACGTGGAGCCGGTACAGTCATGGAAATTTGTAGATGTTGAGCCGACATATCCATGACCATATAAAAATGTTGAGTTGGCATAGTTGTGGTTGTTTGAGTGACGTTGAGCCGACATAGTCTTGATCATCTATGGACATTGAGCTAACATAGTAGAGCCTCCTTGATGAGAGAAAGATCACTCAAATCCACACATGCCCCATATGTGCCATGTGATGACACTCCATTCTTGAGTCTCCCCACCATACCTTTGTTAGTACCGAGTAGTGACCTTCTGTACTGATGACATTAAGTTTTTCCATTAGCATACTTAAAAGGAAAAACATGATAAAGGTCATCGGTTCAAGCATAACCAGCAGACAGCAACCATAACCGGTGGACAGCAAGCATACCCAACAGAACAAAATGTCATGAGAAAATGCTAAGTATGGAATTGACTGACGAATACTGAAAGGTGTTTGCACCGATGAAGTAAACAGGACATCACCGACGGGTCAATAATATAACACAAAGATCATCACCGACGATACAGTTTTGAGAACAAAACTGACGGAGCAGAAAAGGCATACCTGACAAATAGTTCAAGAAAGGAACATCAACAAAGAAGAAAACTGACAGACTGACAGAGCAGCTCGACCATCAGAACCGACAAGTAGTTAGAGAACCCGCAAATAGTGGATCTGACTTTTAAACATCAGATAAAGCAATGTAATTCTATTTATAGAGTTTTAATTTGTTTTAAATCATTACTTGAGGGTCAAGCAAGCATAATGTAAATGTTTTAAAGCATCCTAACGGATCTAAAACATATCTAACTAAAGATCAAGGTCAAGTTGTAAACCTTGGATCTAGAGTTAACTTGTGAAGCGTGAATCAAGAATAAAGCTAAAATCTAGTATAAATAGATGTTCAATCAATTATGAATTATGAATTCATTATTTTTGATAGCCACGAAGAGCATCTAAGGAGCATAAGGCAAAATTCATGCAAAGTTTAGAAATAGATTATATCTAGTTATCAAGAACACACAAAGGCTACCGACGTGCAGAGAAAGGTATTATTCAACCATGAAAAGATGATTACTCATACATAGGAAGCTTTATTGGATATGTTATCAACAATTAGAGATTGCATACATCGTTAGATCAAAGACTTATGTAGTTGCATTCTAACAAGTGCATCACATCTAAAATCCTTTTGTAGAAGATGGACTTAACCGTTCTTTACAAATCTCTTAACAGAGTGCACACTTAACAGTGTTCCTAAAGCTTCAAATGAAGTAGATCTTAATAGGTCTCCACTGTAATACTCCTAACAGGGTAGGTCATCAGAAGTGACCAATTGTAAGCCTTTACCTGCCCCTTCTTATCTGTAGATAGTGAATTCTTGTGGGTAACAATCCCCACCGCAGTTTTTACTTCCTAACAGGAGTTTTCTGTGATATCATATCTTGTGTCATGTGTTATCTATTTTCATGAATGTTTCTTGTATGGTTACATATTAAAGAACTTATGTTATAATTTCATATGCATAAAGAAAGATGAACAGTTAGATAAGAGAATTTACAAACTGATGACAAAGGGTTAATGGGCTAACCAAGAAAAGTTTTAAAGGTACTGATTCACCCCTCCCCTCTCAGTACTACAGTCACAATATAATTCCAACAATTGGTATCAGAGCTAAGTCTCTTTCTTGAAAAACTTAAAGACTTAAGAGAAAAGATCAGAGCAATGGAAAAGTGTAGACTGGACAAGACTATTGAGAATGAGTAATTATAGATGCAGATAAACTATGAGTAGTATAAAGAGGCGAGAATCAACTTGAGAAAACTTCTTGATGAAAGAAAGATTATGGCAACTAGGTTGAATGAGAAGGACTACAAAGAATCAGAAATACAAGTTTACTTTGATTTAGCAGAATCAACATCAAGTAAAGCATCAGACCAATCAGATGAAAAGATCACAAGTCTACATGAGGCCAATCAACATCTGACCAAGAAATTGAGAATGCTGCAAATCGGTCAAGAGACTCAAATGGTGAAAAAGATTGATGTCATGAATGATGGAAGAAAAGCTGAAAATGAAGGAACTCTAGCCATTGATGATAGGAGGAAAATAAAAGAGAAGCTGCAAGAGAAAGAATCAGAGATTCAAAGACTTACTAAGCACCACCATGAGATTACCAATCAGATTATTCTTATGAGTCAAGAGGCAAACATACTGAATATAGAACTTATTGAAAGAATACTGTCTATTGGTGAGCTAAGAGAAGAGAATGAAAATTTGAAGCATGAAATCAAAGTCCAGAATCAACACAATGAATTGATCAAGAAAGCTGAAGAAAGTAACAAAAGGATGGATGATTTTCTTGATGGATAGAGAAGAGTCAACAACTACACATGATTAGGTTACAACAAGAATGGTGAATCTTCAAATCAACCAGATCAAAGGAATGCTTTCACAAACCCAAGATCCAAGAAGTTGTCATGCAATCACTGTGGAAAACCTTGTCACACCTCAAACATTTGCAGAAGCAAAATGAAAGGTATTCCTCAAGCACAATCTACTTTCATTGGTAATTATTATAAATGTCAGAAGAAAGGACACAAGGCACATGAGTGCAGATCCAAAGTGACAAATCCAAAAAGGAAAACCTACATGGACAAGTATTGTCCTACCTGCAAGATGAATGGGCATACACATGAGGAGTGCTGGAAAAAAAATAATAAGGTCTGGACACCAAAGGAAACTGATAATAGCTACAAACCAACCAGAGTAGGTAACTCGTATGTTTGGGACTATAACACATGGGTAAACTGCACAACGTGTGGAAGGTATGGTCATATTGCTACCAACTATATGAGAAAGTGGACCAGAAGGTCAAGAGGTTGGACCAATCCAGGTATGGCATGTTTGCATTGTCATAAGGTTGGACATGTGATAAAAGATTGC